>APFE031211315.1:1206-11437 GCA_000404065.3 Pinus taeda | reverse complement strand
TAGACACTATGATCATCATCGATATCATCCTTATAGGAAGAGTGATAGGAGATACTTACAGGATGAATTTAAGAAAGAGAAACCACCTACTTCTAATGGAGGGATAAAGAGATCACATGTTGTAGAGGCTTGGTTACTTGTTATGAAGAAGTTCTTCAGGTTGCATGACTGCTCAAAGAACATGAAAGCTAGAGTAGCTACTTTCAGTCTTAAAGGTAAAGCAGACATCTAGTGGGAAGATGTGAAGAATATCAAGGACATAAATGAGGAAGATTTGACTTGGAGTGAATTTGAAAGGCTATTCAAGAAAAAGTATATGTTGGAAAGGAACTTTGATGACAGGGAAAAAGAATTCTATGAACTAAAGATGGGATCCATGACAGATGATGAGTACACTAGTAAGTTCTTGGAACTGTTGAGGTATGTGCCTTACCTCAAGGAGGAGAAGGCCAAGATTCAGAGATTCATCAGTGGACTACCAATTGCATTTAAAGACAAGATTGAATTTGATGAGCCTAGATCATTGTAGGAGTTCATTCGAAAGCTAAAGCATTGCTATCAACAATCGAGGTGCAACACTGAGACTAAGCCAAGTTGGAGAGGGAATGTAAAGAACAAAGAAAAATGGGATAAAAAGCAAGCAAGGCCATAGAATACATATAACAAGGATAATGTTACAGCACCTAAAATGTTCAATGCATTAAATAGAGGATAGGGACATCAATCTAAAGAAAATAATAATGATGAAGACTGGAAGCCTATAAAATGTTGGACTTGTGGAAAATATCATCGCAGGAGAGATTGTCCATAGAATCAGGGTGGTAGACCTCAGATATACATTGCACAAGAGGTAAAAACTGTTGGAGATGTTGGTTAGAGTATTCCACGTATCTATGCAACTTTGGATAACAAATATGCAAAGCATCAAGCATCTATCATCGAGATGGACAGTAAGTTTTGTGATCAATTTATTTATATTTTCATTGACCCTAGATCTAATTATAGCTACATTAGTCTTGACTTGGTGGATAAGTGTGGTTTGAATAAAGAGTTGCATACAAAGTCTTGGTTAGTGCAATTGGCTATAGGTACAAAGAAGGGAGTGCATTAAATTTAAATGGTATGCCTACAACAACACATTTGAATGTATTACCCTTGGGTTCATACAATATGTTATTGGTCATGGATTGGTTGTATCTACATAGAACCAAGGTAGACTACTATGACAAAGATATTGAGTTTGTTGATCACAATGGAGAACCAAGAGTCTTATAAGGTAAGAAGAAGGCCACATCAGTTAGGATGGTGATAACTCTGCAAGCAAAGCGTAGCCGTGGGAAGGGGTGCAAGTTATTTGTAGTACACATTTCTAGTGATAAGAGTAAGGAGGCTGAGGATGTGGATGTGTTGAACAAGTATCCAATGTTGCAACAGTTTTAGGATGTATTCCCTTAGGACATTACAAAGTTTCCACCTCACATGGAGGTAGACTTTTCGATTAAGTTAGTGCTAGGCGCAGCTCCAGCATCAAAAGCACCTTACAGGATGAGCACACCTGAGTTGGTTGAGTTAAAATTGTAGTTGAAGGAAATGTTGGACAAGGGGTACATTAGGCCAAGTGTATCACCATGGGGTGCACTAGTATTGTTTGTAAAGAAGAAAGATGGTACTCTCAGATTATGCATTGACTACAGGAAGTTGAACAAAGTGACTATCAAGAACATATATCCTTTGTCGAGGATTGATGACGTGTTCAATTAGTTGAAGGGAGAAACAGTGTTCTTGAAGATTGATTTGAAATTTGGATGCCATCAGGTACGCATCAAAGAGGAGGAAATTTACAAGACTGCATTTAGGACCAGGTATGGGCATTATGAATTTGTTGTAGTTCCATTTCGCTTAACTAATGCTGCAACTACATTCATGTGTTTGATGAATAGTGTGTTGTGCCAATATTTGGATAAGTTTGTTATTATGTTCGTTAATGATATACTAGTATATTCTAAAACTGAGGAATAGCATGTTGATCATTTAGCAGCAGTGTTGAGGTTATTGAGGGAGCATTAGTTGTATGCTAAGCTCAACAAGTGTAGTTTCTTTTAGACTGAGATGCACTACTTGGGACATCTTGTCTCTAAGGAATGCATTGCAGTAGATCCAGAGAAGATAAGGGCCATCATGGAGGGGGTAGCTCCTAAGAATCTGGATAAAGTGAGATATTTCATGGGTTTGGTAGAATATTATAGGAGGTTCATCAGGAACTTCTCATAGATTGGTTATCCCATTACATCCTTGCAAAGGAAAGGTAAGAAGTTTGAATGAACTGAGAAGTGTGAGGCTAGCTTTGAGCAACTTAAGCAGTTGTTGATACATGCACCAATGTTGAAGATTTCAAACCCGGACAGAGAGTTTATTGTGTGCACAGATGCATGCAAGTGAGTACTTGGTGGAGTCCTTACGCAGGATGGACATGTAGTATTCTATGAGTCATGGAAGTTGAATGAGCATGAGCAGAACTATCCCATTCATGATCTTGAGTTGGCAGCAATTATACATGCACTGAAGATGTGGAGACACTATCTTTTGGGTAGGAAGTTCACATTGATGAGTGATCTAAACATGCGATCTTAAATCAATATTAAGGTATTATAGACTCATGTGTAGGAATGCCTATATTATTTAGTGCAATGGATCAAAAAGATTGTGAATAATATAGACAATGAACAGTTATAAAACATAATAAACACGCACATCAACACAGCAAATAATCAAGGAGTTCACCAGACTTCCTGGCTACGTCTCCTGGTCCAGATTTCAATGTCAACCTCTATATTATGTCTTCAATAACAAATTTTACAAGTGTGAGCTCAATCAAGATCTCAACACAACCCTTCAAGAACAGAGTTTACAAGAGTGGGCTCAATCAAAGCCATAAAACAACAACAGTGATATTACACAGGGATTTACTCGAAAACCTCGGGTCTAAAGAGTACACAAACTCTCCCTCTTAGTGCCTCGGATCAACTGTTCGTAGCTGTGTTTTCTCTGACTCTCTGTCTCTGAGAAACTGCCTCTAAACAACCCTCTGAACTCCAACTTGTTTCTGTTCTATTATGGGATGGCTTTTTAGACTTATCGGCCCTATCTGTTCGCCTTCCCTCTTCGGGCTCTCTGTCTTCCTCTTCCATTTATTCACCTCTCTTCTTTTTGTGGACACGTTTTGTTAAAAATGCTTAAGGCACAAGAACAGTTTCTTTTAGAAATGAAAGGATCAGTGGGCACGGTGAAACTGACCGTTCGGTCTTCCTCCGCACAAATCCCCTAAAATAATACATATTTGGGCCTTATTTCATTTTATCATAAATACAAAGAAATACATGAAAAAATTGTTCGAAAGGACTAAGCCAAATCTCAAAAGAAAATATAGTTTGCCTTATAAACCTTTTGGGTCCACGTTTGATCACTATCGCAAGTCCACCATTGATCCACGATCTCCCAATCCAACGGCTGACAACAATTTTAGGTGGCCTACTTGCACGGAGATCACCCACCCAAAAAAGCGGTTTCTCTCTCCTTTCTACGTGCTACGTGTCGATCAGTGTATGGGATCGGGTGGAGCTATCCAATACCACTTACCACCTGAAGCCCACCCAAAATACCATTTACCACAGAACCCAAATAACATAAAGTTTCATTCATAAATCCTTTCAGGTCTGTGTTTTATCACTGTAGCGCCATATGCCATGTCTCCTTTGTATTTCGGTTTTATAACGAAAATACAACAATACACAGAAAAAGCCCGACAAAACACTTTTATATTGAAACTCAAATTTTATAGAGCCTCATTTATATGCCTTTCGGGTCCATGTAGTCTTCGGTTCATTTCCCTTTGTATTATAGCGATGTGATATTGTGATGTGATATCACGATCGGCAATCGCATATCGCTAATCCTTAAGCCCTCGGTAAGTCCTCCTTTGTGTTATAGCGACGTGATATTGCGAGTTGATATGGACCATTGATCTACGTGCTCGATCAAAGGTCCCCATTAAATCACGCTAATCGCTATCATGATTTCCATAGGGCCACCTCTGATATAGTCCATTAGCCTCTCCCGATTGCAATATCTCGATTCAATCTAGGCCGTTAATCTGTCCAATCCAATGGCTCTAGTGCAGCGGCATTTGAAACTCCGATAGCTCTTTTTTCCGCCATTCTTTCACTATTTTCCCTTGCGATAGTGTTTCCGATAGTTAATATACATGAAGACTTAAAAGTTTCAAGATCCATTTTGGATCACGTCTTCCCACTGAAAAGATTTTGGACCACCAAAAGTTGGTTTTTAGGCATTGATCAAGTGAGGATACAGCTCCCTCACTTGCTTAACTTCTATCCATTGTGCCTTGCTTGGATTTGAACCTTTGAGCCCCATCCTCAGGTACGCAACATCCCCTCGACGCGTAGTTCTTACCTTCCTATCCAGAACTATGTCTTCATGTAACTCATTGAGATACTCCGGCAACAAATCCTCAATAGAGGACAACTGAATTTTCTCTTTAGGATCTTCAATCATTGAAGGTTCATAAAATCTCAAGTTTTCTACATTAGCTACTGAATAGATCTGCATATAAGCTAGAAAATCAAGGTGAAAAGCATTTTCACCAATTTTATCAAGTATCTTGAAAGGTCCATACTTTATTGGTTTTAGCTTCTTACCTTCACCTTGCATTCTCTCTTTGATGATGTACAACCATACTTGATCACCAACTTGAAATTTATGTTCAGCTCGATGCTTGTCATGTCTTGCCTTGTACTTGGCTTTACTTCTTTCCAGCTGTTCCTGTACCGCCTAGTGAATTTCTTGGATTTGTTCAATGAACTTGGTTTCTTTGTCCACATCACTGTGTCCATCAATTGTTGTGTCTTTACCAAAGTCAAAATCCAAGGGAGACTTTGGTATAAAACCAAAACAAGTCTCAAAAGGAGATCTTTGAGTAGAAGAATGCTTGGCACGGTTGTAAGCATGTTGCACATAACACAAATTCTCATCCCAAAGCTTGGGATGCTTGCTACAATAGCCTCTGAGCAACTGGATCACTATCCTTGACCACCTCTATTTGACCATCTGTTTGTGGATGAAATGATGTGATCTTCTTCAACCTAGTGTCCCTCAACTCCCATAAACTTAACCAAAACTTCCCAAAAAATCGAGAATCTTCATCAGATACAATAGAAGTGGGTAACCCAAAATGAACCCATACATTCTGAAAGAACAACTTTGTTGTTTGTTCAGTTGTAACCTACTTGTCACATGGTATCAAAATACACATTTTATTGAACCTATCCACAACAACATACAAATAATCATGACCTTCCTAGACTTTGGCAATCCCCTAACAAAATCCATGGAAACACTTTCCCAAGGACAAGAAGGAATTGGAAGTGGAGTGTACAAGCCTAATTTTCTATTACTTGGTTTGCTTGTAGCACAAATTGTACACCTTTTGATATATCTAGAAACTGTCTCATGCATTATTGGCCAATAATAGAACCTTTGCAATTGTGCAACTGGTTTACTTACACCAAAATGACCTGATATAAGAGAAGTATGTGCTTCTCGGATTATGTTAACTCTTTCAGTTTGTGGAATGCATAAATTTCCCAAATGATATAAGAGTTGGTCCTTTACATAATAATCCAATTCTTCTATTTGCTTTCCATGACTTAAAGTTGCATATACATCTTTAAAATCTACATCTTGAGATTATTGTCCAATGTAACGCTCATGCATTACTAAGTTATGCTTAAGTATAGTATATGCATTTATGATTGGTCCTAATAACATATATGCAACCTTATTGTGTATGCCCTTCTTATATCTGATGACAAGATGAAATTGTTGTAGAAAACCCATCCACCTATAATATCTTGATTGCTGCAATTTAGTTTGTGAGTGCAAATATTGAAGTGGTTGATGATTTGTATGTATGATTGTTTCTTTACCCATTAGGTAATGTTTCCACTTCTTCACACTTTGTACTAATGCATACAATTATTTATCATATGTGGGATACTTAACTACTGCAGAAGTAAATGTCTCATAATGGTAGCATATTGGTTTTCCGTGTTGCATCAACACTACTCCCATGGCATAGTCACTGGCATCTATCTCAATCTCAAATGGATGTTGAAGATCTGGCAGTGCTAGTACTAGTGTTGTACTAATTTTCTCTTTTAAGGTGTCGAAGGCTTTCTGTTGTTTGCCTCCCCACTTAAACACCTGTTTCAATCCTGTTAAAGCATGTAATGGAGCTACAATCAAAGAAAAGTTAACAATAAACTTTCTCCAGTATTGTGCTGCCCTTAGGAAACTCCTAACCTCTGTAGCAAATTTGGGTTTAGGACAATTCACAATGACTTCAACCTTAGAGGGATCTATCTTCAATTCACCACCTCCTACAATATGACCCAAATAATTTAAAGATGTTATGCCAAATTCACATTTTGACAGTTTTACATAGAGATTTTCTCTTTTTAAAACATCTAAAGTCTTCTTTACATGCTTCACATGGTCTTCCCATGTCTTACTAAAAACAAGAATGTCATCTAAATAAACAATTACAAAATCATCAATAAGTGGTGTGAGTACATCATTCATAACTCTCATAAATGTAGCAGGAGCATTAGTTAAGCCAAAAGGCATAACCAATCATTCATAAAGTCCTTGCTTTGTCTTGAAAGCAATATTCCATGCATCATGTTCTGCAACTCTGACCTAATGATAACCACTTCGCAAGTCTAACTTAGAAAATTAAACTGCTTCTTTCAATTGATCTAATAAATCATCAATACAAGGAAGAGGATAATGATTCTTGATCGTTATTTTATTTAGTGCTCTATAATCAATGCACATTCTCCACGAACCATCTTTCTTTCTCACCAGCATGATTGGAGATGCACATGGTGATGTGCTTGGTCGTATAAACCCTTCATCGAGCAACTCCTGTATCTGTTTCTTTATCTCTGCATTCTCTAAAGCTGACAACCTATACATTCCAATGTTAGGTAATGGAGCATCTTGCTGCAAATAAATATCATGTACGATTTCTCGCTTGGGTGGCAGACCTTTTGGTTCTTGAAATAGAACATCATACTCTGAAACAACTTTAACTAAATCAACTTTCTACTTAGAATCACAGCCTTCAAATGCATTGAATTTTTCAGGATCCTTTGCCTTTACAACCATTAGTAAAAATTGCCTACATGAATTCACAATTCTTTTCATCTGTCCTGAGTTTATGAGGGAATAGTTATCTTTGAGTTTATGAGCTCTTACAATATATTCTATTCCATCTTTAGTGAGTTGAGACTTATTCTCAACTCTATATAAAATAGCTTTCCTATCATACAAGTATGGACTTCCCAAAACAATACCACATATATCCAATGGAACTATATCTAACTCAACCTCATCTACAAATGTTGATTCAATAGCAAACCTAAGTTTACATTGTCTTGTTACTTGTAGCTTTGTTTTATCACACACCCAACCTACTGGATATGGCTTCTCATGAGGTTTTGTTTGTAATCCCAACTTCTTTACAATTGTTTTAGAAATTAAATTTACTTGTGATCCACTATCAAACAAAGTATCAATCTTATTATGCTTGGAAATCACTCTAATACGAAAAAGCTCATTTCTTTCTCTCTCATTATTTTCATTATCAACAGATTGTGTAGAATTACTTATGGATGCTTCAGAATCTTTACCTTTAATACCTGTGGTTGTAACTGTTGTTTCATCACCTAAATCTAATCCCAAGTCCTTCTGAATAGCTGCAACGTTCTTTTTATTCTTACCACCGAACTTCTTAGGTTCCAGTTCTGGATGCAGAAACCAGCAATGTGCCTCATCGTGTCCTTCTTTCTTGCAATGAGTGCATGAAGGTTTATCCTTCTTTACAGTGTTTCATTTCCTCTCCTTCCATTTTAGTTTCTTCTTTTCCTTGCTCTTGCTTATAGAATATTTAGATGATCCCCCAACCTCTGGGTTTACATTCTTACCTCTAGCTTCTAGAGGTGTGGCTTGAACTGATATATCATCTATGCTAGTGGGATTTGTTAGCGCTCAAATCTGCCTTAGGCTGAAATAAGGCAAGACTCAAGGCCGCATCAAACCATGCTCAGCCTCGTAGCTAGCCCTACGAGGACAGGAGAGCGCTCTCTCTGGGTCAAACTCAGAAAAAGGTAATCGAAAAGGCTCGAGATGACCGAATTGATGACTGATTTTAGGCTAGGTATTAAATACAAAGAGTTTAGGATTGATTTTTTATGATTTTGTTGAAATCAAGGGAAAGGCAATTTTGGGTGCGGGGATGAGGCACAGTTTTTGCAGAGGTCCACTTGGGGCAAGATAGGAAATTGTTTTTATGCCTTAAAGCAAGTGAGATGGATAGATCAGACCGGTGAGAGGCTAAGGAGAGCAAGAGGTCTCAAGGATTCTCCTTAAACTGAAGAAAACATAGAATATTAAACAAATTTAAAGGTAGAGCATGGCAGTTTCATGGATTCTACCTTAACACTTCATTTGCTCAATAAGAGAAGATTTAATAAAGATAATGATGCACATACATAACTTACAAGAAATGAAAGAAACACACCATCAAGACATAAAGCCACATGGATCCCAAGTAGTGCTGCAAAACCTTGGTCTTCCTTTGCCAAAAATGCTGGTAAAATATGTACAATATAGTCTCAAAACTATCCCAAGAGTCCAACCTCTGCTACTGAATGAAAAATTACATATATAGACAAAGCCAAACCATTCCCTAACCTCTAGGGGTCGAGCTCCTCCTTCTAGGAGCTGTTTCAACCAATTCTAAACTGAGCACTACAAACTAGGCAATCAAAACAACTTGCCTCTATAAGCTAGGAAACCAATTCATTCATTAATTTTTTGCCATTTTATGAACGAATCTTCTAGAATAGGTAAAAAGTGTCATTTCAACATGAAATTACATCAATTACATCAAAGAGGATGAAAAATCCCACCAAAAGGTCAAAACTGGTCAATGTTGCGTTTTCCTAAGCTGAAGATGTAAAACTGGCCAATTTCCCCAACGCGTAGCGCGCCATTTCTCTACGTGTAGCGCGCCTTTCAGGCCATTTTTGAGGCACTTCCCGGCATCCAAATGAGGCACAAGTGGGCTTGTTGGAAATTTCTAGATGTCTACTTTCCAGCCCAAGTGTAATTTTTCAATTTGGTGGCCATTTGCCCCTCCAAAATTGCAATCTCCCAAGACTGCTTCCTGTGTGTCCAAAAAGTGGCAGAAGGTCATTTTTTGCTTGTTTTTTGACCTTTTGGGGGCTCAAATCTCCATGAAACTTCTTGGCCATGGTTGAGCAAGTGTATTTTGTCATGAAAAATCCAAAAATGAAAACCTTTCCTAAAATGGACCTCCCCAACTTAAGGGTAGCGCGCGACGCGCTACGCGTTGAGGGCAAAAACCTGTTTTTGACAAAAAAATTCAAAAATGACCAAAATTGCTCCAAATTGTCTGAATTTTGAGCTGGGGGTGTATCATTGAGTGACATGCTCCCTCAAGGTGGCTTCAGCCAAAATCTGAAGTGGATCGAGCCTTTTCCTCCGTTTTAGTGCCTTGGCCAATCGTCTCTTGAGAACCTTCATTTTTGCCTTGCACACATGCATGCGGGCCCAATAATGATTTTTCATGTGGCGGAGCATATCTTTGTCTCTATTGGTTTTCGCCAACAACTTTTCCAAGTGAGTGTTCACCCGAATGAGCATAGATTCCTGATCTATGGGTGTCAAATCACCGGGTCTCCTACAGGCCAATTCCCGGTCTTCACGAATCTTCCGCTGCTCATAAAGCTCGTGCCCATCCTCCAACTGTTTGTTGCACTGCTCTAAATAGTTAATCACCCATTTTTCCATCTGCAATTTCTTGTGCAGTGACTCATTGTCGACCCTTTGCTCTCGGATGATCTCCTTGAGCTCTGAGGCAGGAGAGCTAGCATTAATATCAATGACATGTGTGTCCTGACCTCTTGAAGGACCCTCATCAATCATGGGCCTCTTGCCTTGTCCTAAACCTCTACCTGTGCTGAAGAAGATGGCGAGACCCCTTCCACATGATGTGGAGATAGTACTCGCTGTGTCGATGAAGTCAACGAGACCCCTTCCACCCCGGGTGGAGATAGTACTCGTCGTG
>APFE031211313.1:0-51311 GCA_000404065.3 Pinus taeda | reverse complement strand
GAATAGGAACCTTCACCAGTTTAGTATCCTGCATATTAAACCTCTGCAGTATTATCTCGACATACTTCCTCTAGTTGAACCAAAGCTTCCTCTTTGCCCGATCTCTTTTAATTTCCATGCCCCAAATATAGTTTGCAGCACCGAGATCTTTCATGTCGAATTTGGAGGACAATTGGGTCTTCAAATCCTGGATAATTTCTTTGTCATTTCCAACCAACAACATATCATCCACATACAAGACCAGATAAATAACACGGTCACCAATTAGTTTAAAATACACACAACGATCTGCTTTGCTTCTGGTGAAGCCAAGTCCCCGTATAAATGTATCAAATTTCTGATACCACATCCTTGGTGACTGTTTTAACCCATACAGAGACTTCTTTAACTTGCATACTAGTTCTTTCTTACCCTTCACCACAAAGCCTTCAGGTTGCTTCATGTAGATTTCCTCTTCCAAATCCCCGTGAAGAAATGTTGTCTTCACATCCATCTGTTCTACCTCAAAATCAAAAGCAGCAGCAACGGATAAAAGTAATCTAATAGAAGTTACCTTGGCAACAGGAGAAAAAATATCACCAAAATCAATTCCCGGCACCTGGGAATAACCTTCTGCTACCAACCGAGCTTTGTATTTCTCCACCTTCCCTTCTGCATTTGTCTTCTTCTTGAACACCCATTTGCCCAATGGTTTTCCTTCCAGCCGGAAACTCCACCAGATCCCAAGCCTCATTTTTGTGCAAAGATGCCATTTCATCAACCATGGCCTCTTTCCAGAGTTTTCCATCCTCTGAATCCACTACTTCCTTCACAGTTCTGGGATCATCATCTGTAACAGACAAAGCAAAGTTTGAATGGAAAGCAGATGGACTATACCTTTCTGGCTGCCTTCTTTCTCGAACTGATCTTCTCACAGCTAGAGTTTGTGGCTCTTCATCTTCTGATTCCTCCTCTAAGACAGAGTCTGATTCTTCCTCCTTTAGTTCAAATACTATCTTCACAGGTTCCTTTGGTTGGACTTCATGTTTGATAACATCTTTCACCTCTCTAAACACCACATCTCGACTATACTCAACCTTCCATGTGACTAGGTTCCAAAGGTTATAACCCTTTAAACCATCCTTATACCCAATAAAGATGCACTTTTCAGATTTACTATCCCACTTGGTTCGTTTCTCCTTTGGAACATGTACATATGCATCACATCCAAATACCCTCAGATGTGAAAGAGAGGGTTTGTTACCAGTCCATACTTCTTGTGGAGTCTTATCCTCCAACGCTGATGAAGGTGACCTATTGACCAAGTAACATGCAGTATCCATCGCCTCTACCCAGAATTCCTGTCTTAACGCAGCACCACTGAGCATGCTTCTTGCCCTTTCCATCAACGTCTTGTTCATTCTTTCTGCGACTCCATTTTGCTGAGGTGTATATGGAGTAGTCTTCTACCGTGCTATACCACACTTCTTATAAAATTCTTAAAATTCCTTGCTGCAGAATTCTCCACCATTATCTGTCCTCAGTACCTTTATCTTCTTCTCTGTCTTATTTTCCACCAGAGCCTTAAATTCTTTAAACCTGTTAAAGACTTCAGATTTCTTCTTAAGGAAATATATCCATGTATTCCTTGAGAAGTCAACTATAAATGATACATAGTACACAGACTCACCCAGTGATGGAACTTTCACAGGTCCAAACACATCACTACGCACAAGCTCTAATATTTGTTTCGTCCTCTTACCACCAGAGGGGAAACTCACCCAATTCTGCTTCCCATATACACAATTTTCACAGAAATCAAAATCTAGAGAGCTATTACTCATACCTTCTACCATACCTTTACCATGAAGTATTCGAAGGCCCTTCTCTCCAATATGTCCAAGCCTTTGATGCCACAAAATGGTCTTCTCTCTAGAGACCACTAGATTTTCTGCTCCATTTTCAGGAACCATAGAACTATTGCACCCGTCAACAACAGTGCTACCTTGCAGCTTGTACAGTGTTCCAATCTGAACTCCCCGCATCAATACCAGTGCTTCGCGTACCATCTTGCAGGTATCCTTCTCGAACACTGTCTTTACACCTGCATCATACAACGTGCTTACAGAAATCAGATTTCTGGCTAACGCAGGAATATGCAGAACACCCGGAAGGGTTCTAACCCTTCCACCTTGCAACTTCAACTTTACTTTTCCGCGACCAATGATTCTAGCCTTCCTATCATTTCCTAAGAAGACATCACCACCATCGTATTTCTCATACTCGCAGAACCACTCTCTATGGGGAGTGAAGTGAAAGGATGCACCTGAGTCAATCAACCATGCCTCATGATCTACATGTGTACTTGAAGAAGCCAAGTAGACATCCCCACCTTCATCTGAGGTGGTTTTCGACTCTGTAGAAGGAGCATCATCAGATCCCTTTCCTTTATCAGGAGCTTTAGATTTACACTCCCTTCTGAAGTGCCCTTCCTTTCTGCATTTCCAGCACACCACCTTTGTAGGTTTTCCTGGAGATTTAGATCTCCCTCTAGATTTAGATCTCCCACTCGATGACTTATTTTTGTTTCTATTCTGGGACCGTCCTCGTACAGACAAGGCATCACCATTCTGGTTGTCCATATTTTTCCATCTAATCTCCTCCTTCAACAAGGCTGAGACTATTTCATCAAACTGCAAATCAGTTGCATTGCTACCTATTGCAATAACCAGACTATCCCACGAGTCTGGTAGAGAACACAACAAACTGATGCACTTATCTTCATCTGAAATTTTAATATCAACAGATAATAACTGACTTACCACAGTATTAAACGCGTTCAGATGCTCTGTCACCGAGTCTCCATCTTTCATCCTCAGGTTATACAGCTTTTTCCGCAGGAACAGTTTATTCACCAGAGACTTAGATTGGTACAAAGTCCCTAACTTGTCCCATAAGGCCTTCGTCGTAGCTTCCCCTGATACATTCAACAATATTGAATCTGAGACACACAATCGTATTGTGCTCTTTGCCTTCCGATCCAACTTCTTCCATTCTTCATCGGTCACTCCTGTTGGTTTAGTACCCGGATCTACCGCGATCCACTAATCTTTATCCACCAACAGATCCTCCATCTTGAGTTTCCACAACTCAAAACTCTGACCATTGAACTTCTCAATCTCTATCTTTCCGCTGCTCGCCATCTTCTTTCACCCCCAGAATCGATCTCGCAGATCTCCCACTGAACAGGGTCTACCACAGGCCCCAGCAAAACCCCTCAGCAAAAAAGGCGTCCCCTTGAAGCCAAAACAGCTCTGATACCAAATGTAGGTTTTAACCCCGTACAGAAATTACCTGCATACGAATCCTAAATCACAGGAAAAATAAAAATGCGAGAGCATAACACATAAAACACATATACACAGAGATTTCCCACTGGATCTCAAAACCGAGACTACCAGCTGATTTTTCATTATGTTCCTTTCAATGTTACATTACATATTTATACATGCCTAAGCATCCAATACCATGGACCAAAAAACCATCGATCCAATACCATGGACCGAAAACCATCGCGTCCAAAAAACATGTGTGAAAATCATGCACAAAACCATAGGTGGGTCCGCCCATCCTAACATAGGGTCCAAAACCAAAATTTTTTGGGGCGCTGCCCCGGACCCCATAAAGTGGGGTTATGGGTACCCCTCAAACCCCCTGTTAACTATGTGGAAAGAATATAACACAACCCAACATTGTGAAGAAGGAGCAAAAGAAAGAAACATCATGAAGGACATGAAGGAATCTTGGATCGAGACAAAGACATGGAAAATCATGCTGACTTGGAAGGTTATGACAGTCATTGGAACCCTTTGGAGGGTGAATATGGATTACAAGAAAAGATCCATCATGAAGAAGATACAAATATGGAAACTAGGAGAAAGGCTTGGTTGAGACACATGATAATGGAGTTCCATCAATCATCAATGCCAAGTCACAACTTCTCAAAGCTTCATTACATATTCATATGTGTCAATGTATTTTTCCACATCATTTGTGGAATGTAATTATGTAATTTCCCAAAATGAGAAAATGGAAAGTGTGTGGAAACCCAAGGATCCCACATGGAATGCGAAAAGTCATTAGTAAGTTCCAAAGTCATGTAGAATCTCAAAGGTCAGGTAAGAATTCGAAAAGTCATAGTAGAAGCTTAAGAGTCATGAGGGAGGTCAAGAGTCACATGGGAGGTAGAGAGTCACCTCATTTGTTATAAATATGCCCTCATATCTCAAAAGAATTTACTTTGGACTTTTAACCCTGTCTTACCTAGTTTTTCATAGGAGAGAAGATCTTCCTCTAGAGGAGCAAGTATTAACTTAATGTTCCACTACCGGGGCTAGTGTGGAAGCATCACAATTGTGTATCTTGGGACCTTAACTTAATATATGAAGCTCCTTGATCCAACGCACTTTCATGCATATGTCATGAATGATTTTAATACTATTCTTTTATTATTTTTGGTGTTTGTTTATGTTAACACATACTAATGAAAATGAACTATTTCATTAGCATTGGAAAGCAACTTGTTGAATGTGCATTGTTAATTTCTTTTATCATCGTTGTTATCCTGTGAACTAATTTGTAGGTTAATCAATGATTATTTCATGCTCTTGTGAGTATCTTTTAGGATAGGACTATTACTTTTCTTTTAGTGGCTCTCTCATTTCCCTACCGTGAAAGTACCTTATATGCATTGTGATTATATGCCTCGCAGTGTTAACTTGCTTGTTTCAAAGATTGTGTGCATAATCTCTTAGGTTAATAATTGCATCCAAGGTGAATTCCTATGGATAACGACAACCATATTTCTTTCCTTGTTGGGGCTACTCCTCCAAACAGTGTGAGGTCTAACTGGGACTTCATAACAGGGAAGCCCCCTTGGCTGATAGATTTCTAGTACCATCAACACAACCTTGGCCATAAAGCCAAATATTAAAAGCTACCATGTACCCTAAATAAGTCTAGATAGAAAGAAAATTACACTCAAAGTTGTTGGAATCAATGAAAACTAGGACACTATTGAGAGCCTGGGGTGAATCAGTAGTGTGTCCAAATTATACAATTCTTCAAAACTTATACTTTTCAATCACTTTAGAAATTATTCATGGATCAAAAAAACAACTTAATCATATAAAACATAACATCATAAACATCATCAAGCACATGGGAAACATATACACAAGACACCAACATTCCTTTTATTACAAGCTTCAACTTGATTACATCATTACCCTATAAGCTACTACTTGTAGGTTTATCAATAGTTATTCTCTTGACCTGCGAGAATAACATAATGCTAGGAATACGAAACAATATTTCTATAAACAGAGAAATATCACCTGAATTGAGACAAGTTACAAAGATATTTTATTGTTCAGAATCAAAATACAATGTTCACTTGCCTCTTCGAGGGGGAAACCTCTAATAGAGCATATCTCAATTACAATAAACTTGATGCCTCCTTGCTATCTAAGACTATTTATAGCTTTATGACATCCAAAACCCTAACTACTAGTGGTCCCTTGCATAACATAGGTTAACCACTTTATTTATTAACTATGTCTCATTTGTAAATAATTGTGGTCTCTTTTCTATAATGCGGGTCAACCACTTACAATTATTACTAATGTGGATAACCACTTATGGGATTTATTAATTCAACTAAGTAATTATGACTCTGATGAGGCCCCTTGGAATTATTACATAAATAAATGGGCTAGGGTTAGACCCTAATGTTCCCTCCCCCATCAAAAGTAGCCTTGTCCTCAAGGCTAAAGCTGTGGAAACTGTTGAAGAATAATGGTGGGTTCCCATGTTGCATCTTCTAGAGAGGTGTCTCTCCACTTTATGAGGACTTCCTTGATCGTGCGGTCATGGAGATGTATTTTGCAAGTATCAAGGACCTATTCAGGTCAGATCCAAAGTTAACCTTCCTCATTCAATTATGGTAGACTTGTTTGAACCTTTAAATTGTTCCCCACAACTTTCTTGGGGTAGGTTACATGGAAGATTGGGTGTACTTTGAAGTAGTTGGTAGGTCTAGTTTGTAAGCGACTACTCCTATACATTGAAGTACCTGATAAGGCCCATAGAATTTTCGGACTAGTTTCTGGCAACCCTTTTCTTTGATAGAGGTATGCTTATAAGGTTGGCATTGCAGGAACACCTGGTCACTTACTTGAAATGGCCTCTCTGAATGATGTTGGTTGTGTTGTTGCTTCATTTGATTTTCATCTTGATGTAGATTATCTTTGAAATGAGTGATCATGGCGACATGATTTTGCAGGAGCTGATCAACTATCTGTACTTTGGAAGATCCGACTATATAAGGAGCTAGTGAAGGTGGGAGTTGGTCATTCAATGCCTCATATGGCGTCATCTTGGTGGCTTCATGACAGTTAGTATTAAACCACCATTCAGCTAAAGGAAACCATTGTACCCATTGATGTTTCTTGTCTAAAGTGAAGCATCGTAGATAGGTCTCCAAACGTTTGTTGATTGCTTCTGTTTGACCATCGATTTAGGGATGATAAGTTGTACTCCATTGGAGTTGCGTGCCATGTAGCTTGAAAACTTCCTTCCAAATTTTTTTGGTGAAAGTGGGGTCTTGATCAGACATAATGGAAGTCGACATGCCATGCAGTTTGATATTTGGTCCATGATAACCTAAGCCACCAATGTTGGGGTAAATGGGTGTGCCAGAGAACAAAAATGAGCATATTTGGAAAGTATGTCAACAACCACCATGATGACTAATTTGTTGCTTGAATTTGGGAGACTTGTAATGAAATTCATGGAACATATGTCCAGACGAATGTAGGGAGTGGAAAGGGTCATAAGGTTCTCATTAGCTTGATTGTTTCCCTTTTGTTGTGCTGGCATACTTCGCATTTAGCAACAAAAGTAAGATTTTGTGCTTCATGTTAGTCTAAAAGAAAGAGTGGTATGCACATGCATAAGTCTTATGAAAGCCTAAATTTCTAGCAATAGCAGAGGAGTGCATCTCTTCCAAGATGTGGGGTTTAAGGGTGGAGGTCGGGGATAACACTACCCGATCCTTATAGCAAAGAACCTCACCCTTCCAAGAGTAATCCTCTAAGGAGTTAGGATCTGCTCGTAATCTATTAATAAGCTAGGATAGGGAGGGGTGGGAGAAACATTCATGACAGGCTGCTTCAATCCAATATGGTATGGGTAGAGAGAGTGATAAAATGGTTCCCTCTTCCTCAAATTAGTGTGATAAGGCATCAAACACTACATTTTCATGCCCATTCTTGTAAATTGTCTCATAATTATATCCCATCATTTTTTTATCCATATATTTTTCCGTGGTGACGCTAGACACTGCTCTATGAAATATTTTAGGCTATGATTATCGGTGCAGATTTGGAAACAACACCCCAATAAGTATGGTTGCCAAGTGTCTACTACATGTAATATGGCCATCATTTCTTTCTCATATGTATATTGACCCAGAGGTTTTCCATTTAGATATTGACTGGTGAAAGCCAATGGTCTACCTTCCTGCATTAATATTGTGCCAATGCCCACACCTAAAGCATCACATTTAATCACAAAAGGTTTTGTGAAATCTAGTAAGGCCAATACTAGAGTGAAGCACATGGCCTATTTAAGACCAAGAAGGCCTGCTAAGCTATTTCAGTATAAAGAAATGAATTTTCCTTGAGAACATTAGTGAGGGGCCAAGAAATGTGTCCATAATTGCTGAAAAAATTGTGATAATATCTTGTGAGACCCAATAATCCCCTCAAACTCTTCAATGTTTTTGGTTGGGGCTAATCTTTCATTTCCTAAATATTTTTCGCATCAACCCTCACTCCTTCATGACCCACAATGTGTTGCAAATACTCTACTTCTTCCATGCTAAAGGAACATTTGGATAATTTTACAAATAATTTGTGATCTTGGAGTAGTTGCAATTGATCAACATGTTAAAGGTGTGTGTCTCATGTTATGTTGTAGATGAGAATGTCATCAAAAAAGACCAAGACAAATTTTCTCAGATATGGTTTCAGAAGGTGGTTCATAAGGCTCTAAAATGTGGATGGGGCATTATAGAGACCAAATGGCATGATCAGGAATTCATAATGGCCTTCATGAGTTCGAAAGGTTGTCTTGGGAATGTCAACTTACTTCATTTGTATTTGGTGATAGCCCAAGCAGAGGTCCAGCTTGGTAAAAAAATTGGCACCATGCAGTTCATCAAGCAGATCATCAACTACTGGAATCAAAAATTTGTCCCTAACAGTGAGCTTGTTAAGAGCAATAAAGTCGGGACACATGAGCCATTCATTGTCTTTCTTTAAAACCATGACCATTGGAGATGAATAAGGGCTGGTGATGGGATGAATAATACTAGCTTCGAGGAGTTCCTTGATGATTTTTTAATTTCATTCTTTTGTGCAAAAGGATATTGATAGAGGTAGACAATTGGCGGATGGGTAATAATGTCTTTGTATTATGTCGGAAGTTGTCCACAATCTTATGTAAAAGAGTAATATATTATATCCCATATTTATTATGGCATAGTATACTCTTGTATCCATTTATTATATAAAGAGGTGTTATTTTGGAGAATTATATTATCCCACATTTAATATGTGAGAGTAATTTATCCACATCTCTGGGTATAGAATAGGGTCAAGGGAGCCTCTTAAGATACATACCATTTTGTGATACCATCACATCTTATCTTGTGCTCACAACACACTGCCATTTGTATCAAGTTATTTGTAGTATATGATTGTAGGAGATTTCTAGAGATAATAGAAGACAACCTTCCCATGGACATAGCTCAAATGGGTGAATCACATATATTTGTTGTATTATTTTTCCTTGTTCTCTTTATGTTATTATTTATATGTTGATATATTGTTTGTTTCTTAGATAGATAGCTAGTTTAGTAGATATAATATTCTGACATTGTTGGAATATATTATATTCTTTGGAAAGTAATAATGTCTTTATATTATGTTGGAATTTGTCCACAATCTTATGTAAGAGAGTAATACACTATATACCATATTTATTATGGCACAGTATACTCTTGTATCCATTTATTATATAAAGAGGTGTTATTTTGGAGAATTGTAGTATCCCAAATTTATTATGTGAGAGTAATTCTTCCATATCTATGGGTATATAATAGGGTCAAGGGGGCCTGTTAAAATATATACCATTTTTAATACCATCACATCTTATCTTCTTCTCACAGGATACTTCCATTTGTATCGGGTTATTTGTAGTTGCTCTCTTCGTAAGATTGTAGGAGATTTATGGAGATAATAGAAGACAACCTTCCCATGAACGTAGCCTAATTAGGTGAATCACATTTCTCTGTTGGATTTTTTTCCTTGTTCTATTTCTGTTCTTATTTATATGTTGATATATTGTTGGTTTCTTAGATATATATCTAGTTTAGTAGATCTAATATTCTAACATGGTATCAGAGCCATGACTACTATGATCTAGCATCTTCTTTGAATTTAACCATCAACGTGTATCTTCATTTTTTGTTATCTGGGAACTCATTATTTTTTGCAGATTTGCTTTCTATCTGGTCGTCATTAGGCTTCTCTTCAAATCTGGGCATGATTCTACATATTTGAGTTTTTTCTCATAACTCTAACTTTGTTATGTAGTTCTTTGCAGAGTTTTTTTTTCAAGGGCTCTTGATTATTTTGTTGTAAGATCTATATGGTTTTTGGATTCTCCTCAAGGAGATCTATCTTTCGTTTGTAAGATCTATGATTTTCGTCCAGTTTTTTGGTCCTTTTTTTGCAAGGCTGAAGTTTTGTGGACAAAGGGTTCATATCAGAATTTATGCCACATAAGTGGGTGCAAATTGGTCGTGTCATTTCCAAAAATTGGTTATAATAAGCATTTGGAGAATTATTGGGTGTTTTTTGTTTTGACACTTGACTTTTTTGTCGCATCTATAACCTTTTGTACATAATTTCCCAAAATAGAGTATATATTTGGGTTCCTCTCGCCGAGCTACCCAATTTCAAAAAACAAATCAACTCAAACGAAGTACCGAAAGAAAAATTATTGTTGATTTAAGATTGATAGTTTTTTCAAGTTTTTTAGTGACATAGAACGAACTACAAAAATTTATACTTTTCTATCCACTTTTTCTCTTGTCATTTCTTGCATTTGGGTTTATATTTCTTGCCAAAATTTCTATCATTATGTCTTCAGAAGTAGCTTTTGTTCCTAAACTTGTCAGTTCTAACTATCTTGCATGGAAAAGGAAAATGATTAATGTTCTCAGAAGTAAGAATCCATGGAGGTTGGTTAATGGTAAATATAAGAAACCTACAGATGCTAGCCCTCTTACTTGATCACACTTTTCTTCCTATTTAATTAAGTCTTGAGCATATGTAGGTTTCTTGTGTTCACCATTAACCAACCTCCATAGATTCTTACTCATGGTAACATCAATTCTTTTCCTTTTCCATGCAAGATATTTAGGACCAACAAGTTCAAGAACAAAAGCTACTTCTAAAGTCATAATGATAGAAATTTTGACAAGAAATATAAACCAAAATGCAAGAAATGACAAGAGAAAAAGTGGATAGAAAACTGTAAATTTCTGTAGTTCGTTCTGTCGTCGCCAGAAAACTTGAAAACTTTATCAATCTTAAATCACCAATAATTTTTCTTCCAGTATTATGTTTGAGCTGATTTGTTTTTTTGAAATTAGGTAGCTCGACAAGGAACCCAAATATCTACTTTGTTCTAGAAATTTTGGACAGAAGATAACATATCTGACAAAAAAATTCGGGTGTCAAAAAAAAAAAAAAAAAACCACTCAATAATGCTCCAAATGCTCATTATAACCAGTTTTCAGAAATGACACAGCCACTCTGCATCCACTTATGTAGCCGAAATTCTGATTTGAACCCTTGGTCTGCCAATTTTTCGCCGAGTATAATAATAATTAAAAAAAAAAAAAAAAAAAAAAAAGGACAAAAAAAATTGGACGAAAATCACAAATTTTACAACTGGAAGATAGATCTCCTTGAGGAGAATCAAAAAACCATATAGATCTTATAGAAAAAATAATCAAGAACCCCTTGAAAAAAAATCTGCAAAAAACTACATAGTAAAGTCAGGGTTATAAGGAAAAAAACTCAACTATGTAAAATCATGCCCAGATCTAAAGAGAAGCCTAATGGTTACCAAATAGAAAGAAAATCTACAAAAAAAAATGAGTGCCTAGATAACAAAAAATGAAGATACACATTGATGGCTAAATTCAAAGAAGATGCTAGATCCTAGTAGTCATGGCTCTGATACCATGTTAGAATATTAGATCTACTAAACTAGCTATCTATCTAAGAAACCAACAATATATCAACATATAAATAAGAATAGAAAGATAACAAGGAAAAATATCAGATATACGCGGTTCACCCAATTGGGCTACATCCATGGGAAGGTTGTCTTCTATTATCTCTAGAAATCTCCTACAATCTTACAAAGAGAGCAACTACAAATAGCGGTATGTTTTGAGCACAGGATAAGATTTGATGGTATCACAAAATGGTATATGCCTTAAGAGGCTCCCTTGGCCCTATTATATACCCAGAGATGTGGAGGAATTACTCTCACATGTTAAATGTGGGATAATATGATTCTCCAAAATAACACCTCTTTATATAATAAATGGATACAAGAGTATATTATGCCATAATAAATATGGTATATAATGTATTACTCTTTTATATAAGATTGTGGATAGCTTCTGACATAATACAAATACATTCAATTACCTTCCAAGGAATATAATATATTCCAACAAGTACCCAGGAGCAAAGGGATGCTATGATCATGTTCACCCCTAAAGGGTGGGAGATCCTTAGGTTTGTCAAAGACCTGTTGGTGGTGGTCCAATCCTTGTTGCATATGGGGATGAATGTTAGGAGGAGTGGATTCAATGGCATGGATGGCATTAAATTGCGCTATTATCCCATGATGACACTTTTTTAAAAGCTTCTCCATTCAATGTGAGTAGATGATAGTAGGAGAACCGACCTGGAGTCCCTGTAGCATATGAGTGTAGTTGTTCTGCTTAAAGATCATATATAATTCCATTATGATATGGCCCAGTGTGCAGAGCCATTTAGCACCCATGACAATGTCGCAACTACCCGTTTACATGAAAAACATGTGGGTTTTGAGGTGATAAGCCCCCATTTGAAAATTAATATCTTCACAGTGTCCTTCAAATTTCATGGTCCCCCCATTAGTGACAAGAACTTGGAAATTATATGTTTCCTTGAAAATATAATAAAGCGCTTCTACAACTCTATTATAGACAAAGTTATGCGTGCTTCCACTATCAATCAGCACCACTACTAGTCGATGTTTAAGAAAACCTCATATTTTGAGATTCTAGGGAGAAGAAATGTTGTCCAAGGAATGGAGTGAGATAATTGGCTTATCTAGCATAGATTTAGTATCATTTTATGGGGTTGTTAGGGGTTCACCCTCTTCCTCCTTAGGCACTTCAGTGACTGGAACTTCATCAATGGATTTGTTTTCAGTAGTGTCGATTTGAAATAATTTTGGTTCCTTGCATTTATGTCCGGGAGAGTATTTGTCATCATAGTAGTAGCAGTGTCCTTGTTTCCTTATTTTGGCCATTTATGTCGGTGGCACCTTTTGAACCTTAATTGTTTAGGTGGGGCCCATAGTCGAGGTGGGGTGTGCCTGTGTGATGAAATTTGGATGATTAGATTGGGCAATTAAAGTGAATTCTACCTCTAAGGCCTTGTTGCATGCTTCTAGCCAAATAGTTGGGTGATGTATTCGGACATGGGCTTGGATGCATTCCTTTAGGCCACTAACGAAACATTCCAAGTAAAAGGCATCTCCTAGTCCCCTTTAGTCTATATGACTATTTGTTCAAAGGTTTCAACATAGTCTCATACTATACTTGTTTTCCTAAGCTTAGTGAGACGAGCCAAAAAGTGAGATTCTCGATCAAAGTGGTCACAAATGGCTTTTGAGAGCATGTTCCAAGTTGGCCTCCCTAGATAACATTTCTGATGCAAATTACACCATTGTCATTTCTCTTAGTATAGGTAAAGAGCTCCCACATGTAGTTTAGTGTATTCATCCCAGATATTATTAAGGTGGAAATATTGTTCCATTTGTGCCAACCATATTGTCAGGTTAGAGCCATCAAATTTATACATGTCCAACTTGGGTGTTCAATGGCTCAAATATTGGTGACCTCCATGGAAATTAATGTGATGGTTGGACTCTCCTTCTGCATGTGCATCAACATTGTGTTCTTCCCTCCTAGGTTCACAAGACATCCTCATGGATTCCAATAATTTTGTGATTCTATCGTTAAAGGATGCTTAGAAGTCATTGAATTTTTTCTTAAGGGCTTCGACTTTCTCCGTAGCCTTCTCCACAGCCATAACTTGAGACCTAATATTGTGCATACACTAGCCCCAGTCAAATTTTGAGCTTACTTAGGAGAAGTATGGCTGGAAAGATGGAAATCTCAAGAGTCTACTGATGTGTGTCACTTGAAGGCGTGTTGAGAAAAAATTGGGACCACATGAAATTTGGGGGCTTACACGTGAATGGTACCACTGCGATCAGCTCATCATCCTGAATATTATGGGTAAGGTCTCTTGAAAGTGTCCAACAATGGTCCCATACTTCTTATTTTTTTACTCCAAAAGTATTTTTACTCCCAAATTATCAATATTGCGTGTTGAAATCCAAAATTCTTGATACTACCAAATATCCTGCAAAAATCGGGGCTAGACTGTAGTAGCAGAAACCCCAAAGTCTTGACACTGCAAAATGTTTTGTGATAATATGATCTAGACTATAGTGGCCAAAAACCTCACTACACAAAGAGTCTGATCTGCACTGTGAAAATATCAACTGTTGAATCTGATATGTACAGCAGTGGAAGAACCCCAACTCATGAATTTGATTTATACAATGACAGTCTAACCCAAACTATTGGATCTAATCTGGATGAAACGGTGGGGGGGAGATCTTCAAATAGCTAAGGGAAATATGGTCACAAAGGAGTTTCAGGTGCTTTAGATCATGATATATGTAGGGGTCCAACAATAGTACTCAAACTAACCTTTCAGAGCACCAACTACAAAGGATCGGCCATACCCTTAGTCGTACTATCTGACTACCCTTTTGTACATCCAAGTAATCTCCCCGAGTGTTGTTATCAGTGTGCTATAGAAGAAATATGGTTGATGTCTTATCTAAGGTTAGGTTTCAAGTTACCCTTAGGGGGCTTCTGATCTACCCAAGGGTAAAAGCAAGTGTAGTTTGTGTGTGTTTCTATCTAATGTGGCACTACTCAAAGGGGTACCCATTGGGGTTACAAGGGATTCAAACAAGCATGACAATATCTTGTAGTTCTTTTGTGCATTCCTCCCCATATCCACAGGGTTATGCGCTCAATGACATATCATGTGGTTTAAAAATGTCGGAACACGTCTCTATCCTAAAAAAACAAATTCTACCAAAATTGGAGGTACATCTGCATTGGAAAGTGCTCTGATACCACTTGTTATGCTCTTGAGCTATGAGAATAAAAAAATGCCAGAAATACGAAACAATATTTCTAGAAACACAGAAATATCACATGAATTGAGACAACCTACAAAGATATTTTATTATTTAGAAGCAAAATACAATGTTCACTTGCCTCTTCGATGGGGCAACTTTCAATAGATTAGAACTCAATTACAATAAAAATATATGCCTCTTCCCTTACTATATAAGACTATTTATAGATTTAAGACATTCAAAACCCTAAGTACTAGTGGTCCCTTGCATAACATGGGTTAACCACTTTATTTATTAACTATGACCCATTTATAACTAATTGTGGTCCCATTTCTATAATGTGGGTCAACCACTTATAATTATTATTAATTTGGATAATTTCTTATGGAATTTACTGACTCAACTAACTAATTATGACTTTGACGAGGCCTCTTGGGCTTATTACATGAATAAAGGGTTAGGTTTGGACCTTAACATCAACTTCTACTAAAATGAACTTGTATCCCTTCTCGTTTACCAATCTTCACTGAAAGGGACTATTGCCCATGCTTGTTTATTAGCCTCTATTGAAAGGGACTCTTGCCCCTGTTCGTTTATCAGCCTTTGCTAAAAGGGAATCTCACCCCTGCCTACTATTGAA
Organism: Pinus taeda; assembly: GCA_000404065.3. NCBI lineage: Eukaryota > Viridiplantae > Streptophyta > Pinopsida > Pinales > Pinaceae > Pinus > Pinus taeda. Next base: position 36,046 of record APFE031211313.1, on the reverse strand, counting down.
AGTAACTTTTTCCCCTAAACACTTACCAAAACCCACTGGAAGGAGCTACAACCCCTTATTTGCAAGCTACCACTTGTTGTCCCTTTTGATTCATTTTTCATCCATATTCAATCTAGAGCTAATATACCCCATACCCCATAAACAACCAATTTTTTCTCACTACAACCACTCACCAAAAAAAACTTACAAACACCTTCAACTATCTTTGATTACTGACAAAATCACCACACTATATGCACCAGCTGTTGAGAAATGGCAAGAAGAAATTCCAGTTAATGTCCTTGAATTAAACTGAGAATTAAAATTGAATTCTATTCTTATAACAACTTGTAAATAGTTAATTAAGTTTAATTAACTTAACTAGCTTAGGAATTTCGAGTTGGAAGTATTTCTATAGTCATGTATATGTTCTCCCTAAATTTTAGGGGTCTAGTATGAGTTTAAATTGAGTTGGAAATTAGATCACTCAGTTTATTAAGTTAAGTTCAATTAAATTAGTTCTAAATTGTTTTTGGAACTAATAGAGGACTAACAGTTAGTTGGTGCACTAATTCATCCACTAGTGCTACTCCAGTTAACTGAAGATTCCCTCATGAGAAACTCATCCATGTTAGTTCAGAGAAAGACCCAGTTGAGACTAGAGTGCAGGGATAGTATACTATCAGTGGTATTATTTACTAGTGTAAATATCATGCATGTATCGGAGGTTGATCCAATGTTTGGATTGCATAGTTTTGGAAGCATGAATTCCCTTTAAATGCGGGCTATTCATCCTAGGAACTACGCAAGAGAATAGGAGCTTGGAGAGTTGCAAAATTGGCTAAGTGTTGGCCAAGATCTAGCTTGTGAGCTGAAAGAGTTGATCATACTTGTGCCTAATTCTTCTAGTTATAACAAGCTTTGTATCTTCACTCATATTTCTGATATATGAAATACAGATAGTGGGGTTTTGAGCAGTGGCTTTCTCAGATACATCTTAATTTATGTGCCATTGATTTATCTACTTCTTGTTCATATTGTTTTCATCAACTATTGGCTTCCGTTGGTTGAAAGTAGAAGTAGATTATTGTCCTATGCTTTTGTAAATTGCATGACATTACTACATGGTATCAGAGATGAGAACAATATACTAGAGGAGATTTCAAAGTTTTGATTTTTGGGTTACAAGTGAAATTCGAATTTGCAATACATACTTCAGGATTGGCAGATAGCATTTTATGGTTTGCTACTTGAGTATGCCTTGGAAGGCAACTTGAATTTTATAGCTTGGAGGGACAAAATGGAGGTTGTGTTAGAGGATAATGGCTTGAAGGAATACGTTGATCGAGAAATTCCTAAGCCAACAACATTAGATGCACAGACTTTGGACGAATGGAATGTTAGGATATTCCAACACATAGGAAATAGTTAAGTATAACTTGGTCTAATGTAGAGTTAGGTAAAGTGTGTTTCTTTACTATGTAATTTTGTAACTTACAATCCGACAGTCATGATATGTAGTGATCTGACGGTTCATTCTCTCCTCGGTATTACCGAAACTTGATTCGTGGCTTAACACCTGATTGATCCATGATCTCCATTTAAAGAGCATGGAGGGTCATTTGTAGGGTAACTATTCATGAGATAAGCTTATGTAAATTTTCGTTCTTTTATTAATCAATTTCCTGAAGTGGTCGCGTTGGCTCAGGCCATGGACTGTTTCCCTCTTTGAGGGTTTTAACCACATCAAGAATATTGGTGTATTGATCTGTGATCTATTTGTGAGTGATGTCCTTTGGTGTTCTATCTGAGGAACTTACCTTGTAAATTCCTACATAGTATTAGAGCTTTTTGAGGGTTGCATCCATTGATGATCCAAATCTGAAGCCAGTAGAACTGCATCCGACTGTCATTTCCTAGATCTACTGTTTCTGACTACTTTCGGGCCGAGAGAACTGCTCTATTGTGTTGGGAGCATCTGTTACAGTGAGGAACCCCTTTCGTTTAACACGAAAATGTTCTAGTAGCCCTAGCTACATCATTTTTAAGATCTAGAGTTATACATTGTTTATTTACAGTTTTTAGTTATTTTCTCTCTATTTATTTCAGTTTATTTAGCTCCCTGTTTTTTTTTATTACTGGATCTATACCTTTCATTTATGCGTATGGTCTTTGTCCCACGACTTTGTGCGATCTGGGAAAATCAAAAACAGAAAGGAAGGATTTTACGCCTCGCCTTAGTGTGATCTCAGGAAATCAGAAACATTGAGGAAAATATTTAGTTTACGGCTAAAGCTAACTTCAATCCGTAAGGTTTTTGTTTTGTATATTGGTGTTAGGTTTTGTGTTTTTTATTTTCTAGGAAAAAAATAGCTTTCTCAAGTAAGCATGAACCCCAAAGCTTCAATGACTTAAAAAAAAAAAACATACAAACAAACAAAAAACCCTACCTCTTTTCCAAAAATTACTAACCTTTTAAACTAGCTCACTTGGTCCAAAGTTACTTTATGAGAATAGAGATCTTGAGTCCAAGTCTTTCTCTTTTTGAGTTACTTTTTCAAAAAGCATATGTAACTTATGTTTTAGATTTACTTTATGTAAAGGTGTTCTCACCCATTAGAAAAAGTGAGTCACTCATAATTCTAAAGTCTCTTTATCTTTTATTTAAGTTACAATTTAGTGGGTAGCTCATAAAGTACCATTGTAAAAGTGACTTTCACTTATTTATCAAAGTGAGTCACATAAAATATTTTTTGAGTGAGCTAATTAGATTAAGTTTGGAAAAGGAGGGATTTTTTTTTTAAATATAGCATTATCATTCGTTTCCACACATTCACGCACTTCATCGACATCTTCAACAACTTTTATTCAAAAAGTCATAACTTCTTCATCTAGAAGCCGTTTTCAGAGCCGGTTTTTTAATCAGCCTATTTTTTCAAGATTTTTCCATTGGAACACTTATTTTCAACATCTACAGCTTCAGTTTTTATTAAAATGGAAAGTCCATGACAAGTTATTCTTGACAGCACCAACTGCTTCCAATGGTGGTCCTACATTGTAGATTTACTTAGAAGTAAAGGTCTTTACAGAATAGCCTCGGGCCAAGAAACCAAACCTAAAGATAAAGATAAGGAAACCAAATGGGAAAATAAGCAAGATCAAGCACATGGGTTGATAAGGATGTCTATTTCTCCAGACCTTAGATTCCATTTCGCAGAACTTGATACCACTAATGAAGAAATGAAACAACTCACTAAAGTTTTTGGAATTAAAAATGAAATTAGAACCCATCAACTTGAAAATGAGTTTCTTACATTGGACCCCAATAATTTTTCTTCCATTGAATATTTTTTGTCCAAGTTCAAAACCCTTAGACTTCTCTTGGAAGGTGTTAATTTTAAGAAAGAAGATGGTAGCCTTATCTATTCCATTCTTACTAAGTTGGGACCAGCCTACTTTGTGTTTGTTTCCACCTTCCATCCTTTAAGAGAAGCATTCATTTCTCAAGGACAAGACTACAAGTCCCCTTCCTTTCATGCCTTTTGTGATTATTTAATAAGAGAACAAGAAAAACTCTTACATCTTGGTCTTCTTAATCTTGGAAGCTCTTCTAAGAAAGTGTTAGCCACCCAACAACAACCAAATTCAAACAATCTTAAGAAGTTGTATCCTAAAAAGAATGGTCCTAAACCAAACAAGGGTCCTAAGCAATTTCAGTCTCAAAATGAAAAATCATTTCAACAAAATGATAAGGAAATTAAAAACAAAGGGAAGAAGATTGATAGACATTGTCACTTTTGTAATCAAGATGGCCACTTAGAATCCAAATGCTTTAAGAAGATGGAAGCCTTGGAAGCAGCAATGAAGAAGCATAACATCCATTTGGAGCACTCTTCAACTTCAACTTCATCTTCAGGAATAACATTTTATGCATGTGGTTGTCAAGCATCTCAGTCTGGATATGCACTAAATGTATCTTCTTCTTCTCATTCATGAGTGGCTTATTGATTTTGGAGCTTCTTATCACATGGCCAAAAACAAAGTCATGTTTTCTTCTTTAAATGATTCTAACACCAAAAATATATATGTTGTTGATGATAGATCTCTTAGTGTTGTAGGGACTGGAACTGTTCATATAGACAATGGTCAATTTAATGATGTATTATGTGTTCCAACCTTATCCTGCAACCTTCTATCTGTATAAAAGATAACTCATTCAGGTAAAATCGTTGAATTTTCACCTCACAATGTTGTAATTAAGGACCTAAGAGATCCTAGACAGATTTTAGCTACTGGAATTACTGATGATTCTATGAGGTTGTATAAGTTTAACAACTTTGGGTCATCAAATTTTCCCTTGGTATTTGTTGTTCATAATGATGAAGTGAGCAAACTTTGGCATGAGCGGTTTTGTCACTTAAACTATCGCTCCCTTTAGAATCTATGTAAAGAAAATATGGTGACAGTTCTTCCAATGATGCCTTGCAAAAATGGTGTTTGTTTCAGATTTGTACTCGAAAAACATCATCGGGATAGTTTTGAAAAACATGCCTCTTGGCACACCTCAGCCCCTTTACAGCGTGTGCATAGTGATTTAAGTGGTCCACTTCCAGTTGTTTCATTCTCTGGCTACAAGTATTTCTTAACTTTCATTGATGATTTCTCTTCTTAAAAATCAAGAGTGAAGTATTTAACATGTTCTTGGCCTTTAAGGCCTTTGTTGAAAAAAAAATTGGACATCAATTTCTTAAGCTAAGATCTGATAATGGTGGAGAATATGTTAACAAAAAATTCATCAAATTTTGCACTAAGAATGGAATTCAAATGCAACTTACTATTCCATATACTCCACAACAAAATGGTGTAGCTGAAAGGAAGAATCGCACCTTAAAGGAAATGGCTAATTGTATGCTTCAATCTAAAGGACTTAGTCTTAATTTTTGGACAGAAGCAATTAACTGTGCAAATTACATAGTAAATTACACTCCTACTAAAGTTTTAAAGAATATCACTCCAGAAGAAGCATGGATCTCAATTACACCATATGTAAGTCACTTTTGTGTTTTTGGAAGTGAAGCATGGGCCCATATTTCAGATGAGAAACATAAAGCTTTAGAGCCTAAGAGTGAAAAATGTATTTTTGTTAGATATTCTGAAGATGTAAAAGGATATAGACTAATTCCACTTAAGTCCAAAAGTGTTATCATTAGAAGAGATGTAAATTTTTCTAAAAATATATCGGCCTACGAGCCTAGTTCGGTGGATGTGCCACCTCTCTCTATCCCTTCTACTTCTGAAAACATTTCTTCTTCAGATGATGATAGCGAGGATGACAATCCTCCCCCACCTTCTCAGGATCCTCCTTCAGCTCCTCAGCTTCAAAAAAGGGTTCGTGCTACTCGAGATGCAGTAGGTGCTCTTGCCAATGATGCTACAGATCAGTGACATACACGTTCTCAGTTCGATAGAGCCTCTTCTTTACTGGCTAAAGCTTTAGCGAATTATGATCCTGACACCTTTGCAGAAGCTTCAGGCCATCCAGATTGGGACATAGCTATAAATGAATAATATCATTCATTATTGGCAAATGATACATGGGATCTTGCTCCTCTACCAAAGGGATGAAAACTTGTTAGATTCAAATGGGTTTACAGAACTAAGTATGGACCATGGAAAAGTTGATAAACATAAAGCTCATCTTGTTGCTAAGGGTTTTTCACAAGTAGAAGGCATTGTCTATACTGAAACCTTCTCCCCTGTTGCCAAAATGAACTATATCTGCCTTGTTCTTTCCCTTGCTGCCTCTTTCAAATGGGAAGTCCATTAGATGGATGTTAAATTTTCCTTCTTGCATGGGGACTTGTATGAAGAAATCTATATGGAACAACCTACTGGCTTTATAAGAACATACTCTAGCCTTGTATTTCGGCTTAATAAATCCCTTTACGGTCTCAAGCAAGCCCCTCGGGCTTGGTATGCCAAAATGGATAGCTTTCTTTTAGAAGCTAGCTTTTCTAGGTGTCATTCTAACAATACTGTCTACACCAAGAAAATGGGAAAGTCTCTTATCATTCTTGTTCTTTATGTTGATGATCTTATCCTTACTGGTAGTGATTCCAACCTTATAAACCATGTGAAGTCCAGCCTTGAAAAGAAGTTTGAAATGACAGACTTAGGACACTTGCATTATTTTCTTGGTCTTCAAGTCTTGCAATCCAAGGAAGGTATTTCCCTTTCCCAGTCCAAGTATGCCTATGATCATCTATTCCATTTTCACATGGAAGACTGTAAGCCAACCCCTTCTCCCTTTTGGTCTAGAGCCAAACTTTCAGTCACTTATACTTCCCTTGAAGTTGATGCTACCTTATACCATCAACTTGTAGGAAAACTTTTGTATCTGACCCATACTTGTCCTGACATTTCCTTTGTTGTTGGCCTTATTTCTCGGCTTATGCAAAACCCACATGAAAGTCATAGGAAAGCAGCTAAAAGAATACTTCGTTATGTTTGAAGTACTGTTCAGTTTGGGATTCATTACAGTGCAGAAGCATCTCCTTTATTGGTTGGTTTCACTGATTTCGATTGGGCTGGTGACCCTAATGATCAGAAGTCTACTGCAATTTATGTGTTCACTCTTGGTTCAGGACCTATTACATGGGCTTGCAAGCAACAAAGTGCCATTTCTCTTTCTTCAGCAGAAGCAGAGTATTGTGGTACTGTAGAAGCTATTAAGGAAGCCCTGTGGCTTCATCAGATCCTATTAGAGTTTGGCTTTCAGCAGCAACATCCGACTACACTTTGGTGTGATAATCAAAATTCCATTCAACTATGCAAATATCCATTCCAACATCAGCATAGCAAACACATTGAATTGCACATGCACTTCATTAGAAAGCTCATTCATGACCATGTCCTTGAAGTGCAATATTGTTCAACAGTTGATCAAGTTGCAGACATCTTTACAAAGGCTCTCACAGAGGCAAGGTTTACTAAACTTCGATTTATGATTGGAGTTTAGGAAGTTGTCACTAAGGAGGGATAGGCTCTAATGCCTCCTTCCTTCTCCTATTGTGTCATATTTGTACATCCTTCAATCCTATCCCAAGTTGTTCTTAAGGGAGGATGTTAAGATATTCCCACACATAGGAAATAGTTAAGTATAACTTGGTCTAGTGTAGAGTTAGGTAAAGTGTGTTTCTTTACTATGTACTTTTGTAACATACAATCTAACAGCCACGATATGTAGTGATCTAACGGTTCATTCTCTCCTCAGTATCACCGACACTTGATCTGTGGCTTAGCACCTGATTGGTCCATGATCTCTATTTAAAGAGCATGGAGGGTCATTTGTAGGGTAACTATTCATGAGAGAAGAGTATGTAAATTTTCATTCTTTTATTAATAAATTTCCTGATGTTTGGATATTTCGACACATAGGAAATAGTTAAGTATAACTTGGCTTAGTGTAGAGTTAGGTAAAGTGTGTTTCTTTACTATGTACTTTTGTAACTTACAATCCAACGGTCATGATATGCAGTGATCCGACGATTCATTATCTCCTTGGTATTGCCGACACTTGATTCGTGGCTTAACACCTGATTGGTCCATGATCTCTATTTAAAGAGCATGGAGGGTCATTTGTAGGGTAACCGTGCAGATAATCCTTGAGGGATTTCGAGAACACATTGTCTCGAGTATCCATGGAAAGGAAACTTTGTATGCTATGTTGAAAACATTGATGGACTTGTATCATAACAGCAATGACCAAAGGGTATTGGCACTAAAGGACAAACTTTGAAAAATCAAAATGGAGAAAGGCGATACTATTCCAAAATACTTGACCAACTTCACTCAATGTCGTGATGAACTTGGAAGTGTTGGAATCATAATTGTTGAGGATGATATCCTGAGTCTTACTCTTCCAGGACTCCCAAAGAGTTGGCATAGTTATCATGACTCTGTCAATGGTTGGGAGAGGTTGCCGGATCGGGAACGACTATGGTCAGATTTGATGCAGGAGAAGATCAGGAGGGACATCATGGATGGCTCTTCATCAAAGACTGATGATGAAGAGAACTATGCCTTAGAGGTTAAGGCGAAGAAGGGGAAAGGGAAAGTTTCCCATTCCAAATTGGATTCTTATCATAGAGGTAAGAATAAATATAAGACGAAAGTTATGTTCTTTCATTGTCATGAGCTATGCCATTTTTCTACAAATTGTCCATTCAAGAAGTCCAAGAAGAATTCCTCAGGTGGAGCGGTGGGTGAGGCTTTGACATCTAAATTTGAATTGGACTTTTCCCTCATTGCATCCATGATGTCATCAATTATGGGAAGTGTATGGTACTTAGACAGTGGAGCTTCATTCCACATGGTTGGCGACAAAGAGTTATTGAGAGACCTGGAGGAGAAATATCTCCAGATGCATATCATGATGAGTGACGATGGGAAGTATAGTGTTACTGGATTGGGCACAATTACTTTTTAGAGGGATAATGGGGCTCCACTCACCTTGAATAATCTTATATATGTGCCCAGGTTGAAGAAGAACTTGGTATCCATTGCCATGCTTGAGGATAGAGGCTATGCTGTGATCTTCTCGAAAGGAAAGGCATTCCTTCGACACATAGCCATGGGTCAAGTAAAGAAGATAGGGATTTGGGTGAAGAATCTCTATAAGATGGATGTATAGGAGCGTGATGGTTTGAGCACAAAAGCAAAAAGGGTGCAACGCTGAGACATTGGCGAGTTGTGCCACAGGAAATTGGGCCACTTGCATCATGGAGCTTTGAAGATATTGCAGCAAATCTCTACTAGTCTTCCCAAAGGTACACTTAAGCAAGTTGATACGTGCAAGGGGTGTTCTTTTGGAAAATACACCAAGCCTTCCTTTCACGAAAGAGACAGTTGAGCAAAGACTATTCTAGAGTGAGTCCATTCAGATGTGTGTGGACGATTCTCGACAACATCCATGGCCAACAACAGGTATTATGTTATATTTGTTGATGATTATTCTCATAAATGTTGGATATTTTTCATGTAGAAAAATGATCAAATTTCACAAAGTTTTGTAAGTTTAAAGCATTGGTGGAGAAAGATTCGGGAAAGAAGATTAAATATATACAGAGTGATAACGGTGGTGAGTATGTCTCAAACGAGTTTAAGAACTTCTATGCAGTGGAAGGGTTAAACGAGATTTGAAGGCACCCCATAACCCTCAGTAGAATGGGGTGGATGAGAGGAAGAATAGAATCATAGTAGGGGAAGCATGAAGGGTGATGTTACATGATCAAGGCCTGCCACTACACTTGTGGGCTGAGGCATGCAACACAATAGTTTATGTTTATAACTGTAGCCCACATCAAATACTTGAGATGAAGACACTAGAGGAGGCTTATTCCAGTAAGAGGCTAGATGTTGGTCACTTCAAGATTTTTGGTTCATTAGTATATTTCCATGTAACCAAATATGCATGGAAGAAGCTTGAACCAATAGCAGAGTTGGGGATATTTGTGGGGTACACTGATACACCTCACAACTATCGATTGTACTTGTCGACCAGCGGGATGACAGTGGTTTACAGGGATGTTAGATTCAATGAGGAGAAGGCCATGAGAGTTTCCCTTGAGAGGGAGCTTGAGCTACATGAAAATGAGGAGATTTTAGCTCCTAAGATTGAGGAGCCTCATATTGATGTGGAGCAGCCATGTGCAGAGGATTTGGAAGTGGAGACATCCACTCAAGCAGAATCTTCCATAGATGGAATAAAGTGCACTAGAGAGGTTGACAGATTATGGATGATGCACGGGGGAATGTGGGAGCACCCACTTCTCAGTGCAGGCAGAGGATGTCACCTGAGAGATACACTATATAGATGACTCTTATTGGCAAATGTGTTGTGACAGAGCCATCTTCCTTTTAAGGAAGAAGTGCAACAGCCAGTTTGGGTTGATGCCATGGTGGAAGAGTATGACTCCATAGTTCGTAATAGTATTTGGGATGTGGTCCCGAGACCAGAGGGCAAGTCAGTGGTGAGATCCCGTTGGATTTACAAGGTAAAGAAAGTTGCATATGGTAGTTTGGAGAAGCATAAGGCTAGATTTTTGCCCCGTGTTTTTTCATAGGTAGAGGGGATTGACTATGATGAGATATTTTCTCCTGTTGCAAAGTACTCGTCAATCAGATCTGTATTGGCACTATCAACATAGATGGGTTGGAAGATGCATAAGATGGATATGAATATAGCCTTCCTTAATGGCATGATTTAGGAAGAGGTGTACATAGAGCAACCTAAAGGTTTTGAAACATTTGATTGTGAGTCGCATGTATGTCCACTCAAGAGAGCGTTGTGTGGGCTGAAGAAAGCACCCCGTACTTGGTACACAATGATACATAGCTACTTCACTGGGTTGGGCTTCACGAAGAGTGAAGTGGATGCAAACCTATACCACATAGTGGTGGAAGGTACATTGTTGATCATTGTAATTTATGTTGATGACCTCATACTAACAGGTGATGATCATTTGGTAAAATATTACAAGGAGGAACTTGCAAGAGAGTTTGAGATGAAGGACATGAGGCTCATGCATTACTTTCTTGGCATGGAGGTATGGCAGGGAGATGGAGAGTTTTTTGTGTCTCAGGGAAAGTATGCCAACAAGATACTCAGGAAATTCTGCATGGAGAGCAGTAAACCCATGGAGCCTCATCTAGCAGGTAACTGGAGGAAGGAGGATGCTACTTCAGGGGAAGTAGTGGAAGATACTGTCTACAAGAAGCTTGTGGGTTCACTCATGTACTTGTTGAACACATGACCGGATATGTGCTATGAAATTAACTAGCTTATTCAAGCGACACTTAGGCCTACCAAGATATATTGGAAGGTGGAAAAGCATGTGTTGAGATACCTCAAGGGCACTCCTCACTACATATTATGTTACATTCAGACAGAGGGAGTGAAGCTTCAAGGCTTCACCGATGCAGATTAGGCAGGCAATCCATCTGACCATAAGAGCACATCGGGAGGGATCTTCATTATTGGGTCAGCAACAGTTTTTTGGTACATAAGGAAATAGAGATCAGTTGCACTCAGTTTGGCAGAGGCAAAGTACATGGCTGCAAGTCAGGTAGCATGTGAGGCCATCTACATGAGGAAGATCTTGTGAGGCCATCTAAATGAGGAAGATCTTGGTTTGTTTGTTTGGTCAGCCGATGGATCCAACTTTGATTTACTGTGATAATCAGAGTTGTATCAAACTCTCTAAAAATCCAGTTTTTCATTATCGGTCCAAACATATTGATATCTAATATCATCATCTCAAATATTGTGTATTGAGGTGGATTATGTTGTTAGAGTACATTCCCATGGAGAAGCAAGATTATGATATTTTGACAAAGGCATTTTCAAGATGTAAATTCGAGATTCACAGAGATAGGATCGGGGTAGATGATAATCTATTTCTTGTTGAGAGGGAGTGTTGAGATATGGCAACAAGAAATTCCACTTTAATTTGTCCTTGAATTAAACTAAGAATTAAAATCGAATTATATTCTCATAGCAACTTGTAAATAGTTAATTAAGTTTAATTAACTTAATTAGCTTAGGAATTTAGAGTTGGAAGTCTTTCTGTAGTCATGTATATGTTCTCCCTAAGTTTTAGGGGTCCAGTATCTGTTTAAATTGAGTTGGAAATTAGATCACTTAGTTTATCGAGTTAAGTTCAGTTAAATTAGTTCTAATTTTTTTTTGGAACTAATAGAGGAATAACAGTTAGTTGGTGCAATAATGCATCCACTAGTGCTACTGGAGTTAACTGAAGATTCCCTCATGAGAAACTCATGCATGTCAATTCAAAGAAAGACCCAATTGATACTAGAGTGTAGGGATAGTGTACTATTAGTGGTATTATTTACTGGAGTGTAAATATCATGCATGCATCATAGATTGATCCTATGATTGGATTGCGCAGTTTTGGAAGCATGAATTCCCTTTAAATATGGGCTATTCATCCTAGGAACTATGCAAAATATTAGGAGTTTGGAGAGTTGTAGAATTGGCTAAGTGTTGTCCAATAGCTAGCTTGTGAGCTGAGAGAGTTGAGCATACTTATGTGGAATTGTTCTAGTGAGAACAAGCTTTGTATCTTCACTCATATTTCTTATATATGCAATGCAAATAGCGGGGTTTTGAGTAGTGCATTTCCCCATGTACATCTTGTGTTATGTGCCATTGATTTATCTATTTCTTGTTAATATTGTTTTCATCAATCTATTGGATTCCACTGGTTGAAAGTAGAAGTATATTCTCCTCCTGTTCTTTAGTAAATTGCATGAACTTGTGAATCTACAGGATTTTCTACACCAGCAACATCAACACCCAAAGTCACCTTTGATGAACACATCAAAGAACTAAATACCAACTCATCATTCACCTATCAGATATCAAATTTGATCATTGATTCACCCTTGATGCACAATGCATATTGCTGCACCAACAACCTCTCATCCACACACAAACTTTGCTTCTCAAATTATGCTTTTAAAGAATTATTGACTCATATTTTTCATTTGAGACTTTAGTGAACTTATTCATTTATGCTTGCAATAATTTCTAGATTTTTTTCCTTTCTCCTATTTATTTTAGTTTTCTAATTCTTCTCTTAAAGTCTTCTTTTACTCCTCGCCTGTTACTTCAAAAACTTTTGAGTTAAACTGTTGTCTTCCTCAATACAGGTTTTAGCAGTGTTTTTTCTATTTTTAGTGAGCCTATAGATTTGTCAAAACTGCCAAATCTACCTATTAACTTTTGTTTTTCTAGTCATCATTTCCAATGCATTTAACACTCTACTGATATGTTTGGCTTAACTACCAAACACTGCCACTAAAATTTCACATATCCAAAGTTGTCGATTATTTCCACCATAGCCCAAAGGCTTTATTAAAAACACTACCATATAAGATTTTGACTCATCCATCCAAGTTCTCAAACACTTTATTAGAGGCCCAAAGTATTTTTTTTAATAAACCACCAATACAAATGCTACTAATTCCACCAAATTTTCCCTTAGCTCATTTTTCTTGGTTCCTTTAGCTATTTTCCACCATCAAACCGTGTGTTGTGACCTCTGGCTTAGTATTTAAGGTGCTTAATTATTTAAGGAATTTGAGGGCTTGATTCTAGTGTAAACCTCTATGCCCTTGGTATTTTTATTTATGTGCCTTCATGTCAGTGCTAAGCCTAGAGCCCTCAATCCTAACACTTAAAATATGCCTCTGCATAAATCTTATGGGCTAGGCCTTACAGTCTTAATTATCCTACGGAGTCCTCCTAGTGCCCAACATTCAACTTGGAATACATGTCCCGTGACCTTAGTCTCATTTTTCCTTTATTATCCTTTATTACATGAAACTTTAACCTGGGGTTGTTACAAAAATAATGAGTAGAAGCGGTTGAATTTTGATCCAACAATTGATAATGAAATTGGTTAGTTAAATGTGTTTACTGATAAAAATAGAATCAAAACCGTGGATTTAACAGTTTCTTATGATGTAATGGATTTTATGGTAAGTTTCACATTGCATGATATCCTCAATGAATCTGATTTTTAATGCCTTTGTGTTAAAGAATTGCACATACTCAAAGGGAGGAATGGTTTTGTGATGTACCATAATTTGTTGTAGCCCTTGCCATTGATGTCAAAGGGGGAGGTAAGCAGGGCTAAGGAAGAGGATTCTTAGGACAAAAGGGGAATTATCATAGTGTTGCCATCAATACCAAGGGGGGAGATTGTTTGCATTGTTTCCATTGATGGAAAAGAAGAAACAAGGTATGCTTGTTATGTTTGGGTGCAATGATATGTTTGTGTTCATGGCTTGATATGTCACATGGTATGCTTGTATTGATTCTTTTGTCTCAAATAGTGTTGCAATGATATACTTGTATTGATGGATATGTCGCAAGGTATGCTTGTATTGATGCATATGTTGCAAAGAGTTTTGGTGAAAGGTTGCTTCTGTTGTAATGTATGTATATTATGGTTTAGCCGAGATGTTGTGATGCAAGGAAAAGAGATGAACAATATTGTGATGCAAGGCTATGGAAATGGAAAATGTGTTGCAGAATAGAGTTGCATAGATGTTGGCTTGCATATGTTTTATGTGTAAGGCCCATTTGAAGTATAATTAAACCAACATATTTTTTCGTATATGTATCAAGGGATTGTAGTATCCTTTCAAGTTGTATCTTGATAAATAATAGGTTGGAGCCTATTGAGGTAGGAGCCTCCTACTGATTATAGCTTGCAGAAAATTTATGGGAGTAGGAGCTTCCTTGTAAGTTGAAGCTTGCAGAAGAAATTAAGGTAGCAAACTCATGTGGCTTGGATCCTACAAAAAAAAATGATGTAATAAGGGAGTAGGAGCTTGCCTTTGCATCACAACAATAACAAATTCATGCTTTTCTCTCTTTATGGTTTCCACTTATATCTGGTGTCTATGTGTGTCTCTTTTATGCAATGATTTGATGTTGTTGTTCACATATTACATGATGTTCATATATTAAATCTACATTTTGTATGGTGTTATACTACTCATTGAATCGTCCATATAAATATTAAAAATAAAGAAAAAATTTCCATGAATGCACTAAATTGATTCACCCCCCCTCTCAGTTTAGTCAAGTTTCCAATTGTTTGGATGAAATTTCTATTAAGAAAAAGAAAGCTATGAATAATGAATTGGCTAATTTTGACAAAAATGAGATAGGTCCAGACTGTATTAAAAAACACCTATCAGATAGTTCCCCCATACAAACAAAGAAGGATAATGCTCCTATATTTTTACTTAATTTTGAGACTTACAAATGGAGTGTGCATAATTTTACGATTGAATATGGAACCTCCTATAATTTTATGCCTCTTTTTGTTTGTAAGAAACTAAATGCAGACACTAAGCCATCCAAAGTTAAAATTTTCCACTTGATAACACAAATGTTATGGTTGTGGGAGAATTAAATGATGTGATTATTAGATTGTCCTTTTATCATAGGATTCATCAGATAATAGACATTGTTGTTGTCGATATACCTAAGGATTATTGTTTATTTTTATGTAGGCACTAGTTGCAATGTTTGAACACTTACTTCACTATTGATTGGAAAAATTTACAACTGCCTTGGAAATGTTGGCTAAACAAAATAATGATCCATAGGGAATGATACGTGCAACATAATATTATTAATTTCAATAATCCTATTGAACCAATCTTAATAAATGATATCATGTGGAAAATTTTGGCATTAACATGTTTTTTGACAATTTTACCACCAAAATTTCTTCTTTCCTAAATTCTCAATAACAATCTAAACTTGCATCTTATACTAAGTTGGTTACATTCGATAAAACTTTGATTGATGCTAATACTGTGGAAAATGATGAAGTGTGGTCCTTGTATTTTGATGGATATAAATCAAACAAGGTGGTGATACTAGTTGTTTGTTGCTTGATCCTAAGGGAAATAAAATGATTATTGCATGTAGATTAGAATTCAGTTGTACAAGTAATGTTGCAGAGTATGCAGCTCTAATTCAAGGACTCAAAAATCCCATTGATATTAATGTTAATGTGGTGACTGTATTTGGTGATTTCGAAATTATAATCAAGCAGTTATGAGATTCTATTCATTGCATTTTTGCTCATATAAAGAATTATCAAATAGACGTACGGAACTAGTTGTCTAATTTCCTAGCTTTTAATATTACTTCCATTACTAAATCTGGAAATCAAGAAACATATTTATTAGCAAACATTTCATCTATATTGGTACCTGTTGAAGGCTTTGAGCTTGATTCATTTTCTATCGAGTTAACTTTTAGAACATGTATTCCTGATAATATCACCAATTGGATTGTGCTTGATGATGACCAACATATGACAGATTTTCTACATATGGAAGACAATTTCTAAGATGCATTAATTGATAAAATCACTCATGAAGAAAAATTTTGAAACTTTTGAGAAGTTCATGAACAACAATCAGTGGAAGAATTGTTTAATCTAGTAAACTCTACTTCGAAATATGTTGTCAGGTTAGAAAAAATTTATGATATTCATCATAAATTTAAAGGGATTGTAAATTGCAAACAAATAGTTCCTCTATGAGATATGAAATTATTAATCTAGGAACTGGATCTGATCACATAATTGTAAAATAAAAGAAAAAACATATTTCTTTCAACTTCTCAAGTAGTACAAATATGTGTTCACTTGGACATACAATGATTTGAAAGCTTTTGTCCCTAATGTAATGCAACAAATGATTCCAATGAAACACTAAACAAAACATTTTCAATAGAAATTAAGGAAAATGCATCTCATCCTTGAACTTATTGGTAAAATAAAATTAGTTAAATTTTTAGCAGTTAGGATAATATTTCCTTTTCATCACACCCAGTGGGTTTCCAATTTAGCTCTCGTGAGAAAAAAAAATTAGGGATATTCGACTTTGAGTTGATTTTCGCAATCTAAATAAAGTCTTGGATAAAGAGGACTACCTTGTTCCACTTATGGAGTATATTTTGTAGTGTGCATATAATTTTGAAATGTTGTCCTTATTGGACATTTTTTTAGGTTACAACTAGGTTATGGTCTCCCCAGATAATCAACTCAAGACTACCTTTATAACTCCATGTGGAATTTTTTCCTATAAGAAGATTCCTTTTGGGATGATTAACGCTAAGGCCACCTTCCAGAGAGAAATGAAAATTGATTTAAATGGCTTGATAAATGAGTCAGTGATTGTTTATCTTGATTATGTCACTACCTACTCAAAAAAGATATCAAAACACTTGTCATGATTGAGGAATGTATTTGAAAGATATCAAAAATTTGATATATCATTTAATCCTAAGAAGTCCATTTATGTTGTCACTAAAGGAAAACATCTTGGTTTTGTAGTTTTGAAAAATATAATGATGATTGATATTGGGAAAACTCAAGCCATTGCAAATTTATCTCACCCCGCTTCTAAAAAATCCATGCAATCCTTTCTTAGGATGATTAATTTTTTTAGAATATTTATTCCCTGTGTTTCTGAGATTGTGAGGCCACTCCAAAATTTGGTTAAAAAGAACTTTGTTTTTAAATGGGGTGAATAAGAAAAAGAATCCTTCCATACAATAAAGCAAGATGTATTTGAATCACCTTCTCTAATGAGTCCCAACTTTGATAAATACCTCACTATGTACTCTTTCACATTTGATAATGCATATGCTACTATTCTCACCAAAAATAACGATGAAAACAATGAAATACCTATCACATTTATAAGCTCTACTTTTAAAGGGGAATAATTTAATTATTCAACTGTAGATAATAAATCTTTTGCTATCTATAAAGCAGTAAAATATTTTAGGCCATACTTGTTTAAATACAAACCCAAAGTTATTGTCCCTTATATGGTAGTTAGAAACTTGTTGCTCCGAAAAGAGCTGGATGAGAAAAGAACACAGTGGATGACAACTCTATCGTAATATGACCTTAATATCAAACCTTCCCAAATTGTTAGAGGATAGGTCTTTGTAAGTTAGTTGTTGATTGTGTTAATATTAGTTATGATAATTCTTATTCGAATAATGAATAATTTTTAACTTAGAATGGAATTTTATGTTCCCTAGGTAATTATGATTCATGGTATATGGAAATTAATTTTTTTCTAATGCATAGCACTACTCCACCACTATTTTTTTCTAATGCATAGCACTAATATTGAAATCAAATTATTTCCAGCTAATTAATAACGTTCTTTTCCACAAAAATTACGATGGATTTTTGCTTTGTTGCTGGGAAATGGAAGATTCTGAATTTTTTTTAAAGAGTTACATTTATGATCTCTTTGGGAGAATTTTGGTGGATAAACCATCACACATAAAGTGTTAAGGGTCAGGTATTATTGGCCGACACTATTTAAAGATTCCCACGCCCTAGCTCCAAAATGTCAAATATGTCAGAAAGTTATTCGTAAAGTCAAGAAGGCCACCTTTTCTTTGCAGCCTGTTTTTGTTTGACGTTTATTTTTAGTAATGGGGCCTTGACATTGTTTGTCATGTAAATCTTGACTCATTTATTCAACAAACGTTCATCATAACAACAAAAAATTACTTTATGAGATGGGTATAAGAAGTTCCTCTTTGAGTGTAAAGTACTTGTCATGAGAAAATGGTACACTAATGTGTATCCAACAAAAGACACTCACAGTTGGTGATCAACATACACAGAGGTTACATTTTCACCTAGAAACATTATGAATGGAAAAAAACAAAAATATTTCTTAAGGTTGACTTAAAAATCAACCCTCGCTGGTGCTACATAGAAAAAAATTAACTACATCACCACTTTTCCTTTGATAGTCGCGGGGGACATGAGAAACCTAGTCAGCACCTCAGGACGCAAACTTGCTTGAAAAACACTCCACCTCTTGACATGATAGGTTGATCATTCCAGCCTTGATCCAAAAATAGTCTTCATGGCAATAGGATGGTAGCAATCATCTCATTTATGAGGAAAATAACCTCATTAATGAGCCAAAGGAGGGGAGGAGTGTCCAAAATTCCTATAGATGCAAGTGAATGGAGAGACAAAAACAAGAAGAAGTTGTGCATTGTTATGCTGCCTAAATTTCTCCAAAGTAATGTAGCATACCGTTGTGAGAAGAATTCCACCATTGTAGAGAGTTTTCTATGATTCTTTGAGAGAGAAAGTGCTTGCAAAGTATATTGAGAAGGAGAAATCCTTGATGAGAGATATTTAGCACCATTGCTCAAGAAACTCTCTTCAATTTTCTTTGATACTTTATTTGTAACTCTTCCACCACCATCAATTAATAAAGAGGATCATTTTCCTACTCCTTTGTTGATTTGTTTTGTTTCACAAACTTGTTCTATGTTATTTAGTTTTGTTTTTTTTATGAATTGTTTCCATTACATTAAATGTTGTGTTAGTCCATATTTTCTCACTAACATCACTCATTTGTTTGCATGCTTCTTGTAGGAAGAAACCAGTTGCAAGGAAGGTGTTTTTGGGACTCATAGGAATCCAAACACACCATATAAAATGGTGACTCCACTTGCTTGCCTTTTTTGATCTAATTAGTTGCTTTGTAGGTCTTTCCTCTGTATTTTCATTATGTTTCCATCACATAATTTCTCTGAACTAATGTAGGTCTTCTTTGGACCTGTTCGTGGCCTGAAAAGTACCCATTTTTATTTTTTTGATCCAGCCTCGTGGTTGTTTCCACAAACATTTGTACGAGTCTCGCGACTATGTACAACATAACCTATGAGAGACATAGAGAGCCAAAAATTTCATTATAATTCCCTTTTCCAGAGTATTCTGGCAGCCTTTAGTGACCTTCCTACACTCCCGGAATTTGTTCTAGTTCAAATATCCTTTCAATTTGCTTTTCTAACTACTACAAGAAGAAAAATTACTTATCTTTTACTTTGGAATTTTGCATTCAAAACATAGCTTAGCTAAGAATATAGTAAGTGGCCCTAATCCACATATATGTTTCACATGTTTTGTTTATGCCAACCTCACGTCACAGTTATCTTAACTAGGAGGAAAGTAAGTGGCCTTAAATCCACATATCTTTTTACTTGTTTTTCTAACAAAAGTTTTTATTTCATTCCTTTACTTTTAGGACTAGGACGTGGTGTTAGGAAAGAAAAAGAGTAGGGCTTGACTCCCTTGCATCCTTGTGGCGAACATGTGGTGGCATCTGAAATATTTCTCAAAGCACTAAGCTTCCATATCCCTAGATGCTCACATAACATAATTAGGAATGAAGTTAAGTGGCCCATCAATCACACATCCTTTCTTTTCTTGCAAGGAATAAGCATAACATAATGTAATTAGAGAACTATAAAGGATCACTACATATCCACATCATTCCACCCTTTTTATGCTTACAGTTTCACTTGAACACACTTTCACTACACACTAAGCTAACTTAAAATTTGTATAAAGGGTATCCTCTTTTTGGAATCTTTGTACTTAGTTTCTTTTAGCTTACATTTTGTCGCACATCCTAAGTGAGGAAAAGACTTTCTAAAAACAACCTTAACTTGAACATAATAAATTCCCCACAGGGGCCACAATACAATTTATATTTTAGGTTAGTAACACAGGTTAGGAAACAGATAAGCTACCATGGTTGTTTTTTCATCTTGAAACATAGAAGTTGTCTTCTAGGGAGCTTTAAATCTTGCATCATCTAGTGACAAATCTGGTAATGAGAAGAGGCTCGTGAAGGGAGTGAGGCCTAGCTGGTGTATTATCACATACCTCTTTTTTGTCCCCCGACACTTGGTAGGGGTATTGGGTCCAAAATTGATAACCAAAAGTTGAGGTTCACATTAGATGAAATTTCAGCCTAAAAGTGGCCTCCTAAGGAAAATAATAAAATAATGAAATAAGAGTTATGAATTTTGGAGGGAAAAGAAGAAAACTAATTACTTTAATTGTAATTTTGGCTTATCTCCTTATAAGTTTACTCAAATTTCTAGTGTGGACACTCGTTGGATTCGAAACTAAATTCCACATCTAATGAGTACCCATTATACATAATTTTGAGAAGACCCTCATTGATGAAAAATGAAGATACATTAAAAAAAGTGTGTTCAACATTTTTTAATGTATCTTTAATTTTTATCAATGTGGGCCTTCTCATAAGTATGTATAATGGGTACTCATTGGATGTGGAATTTCATTCTGCATCCAATGAGTGTCTACACTTGAAATTTGAGTAAACCTATTAGGAAATAAGCCAAAAATACAATTAAAAAATTATTTTTTCTTCTTTTCCCTGCAAAATATTTACATATACCTCTTTTTAAATTTAAAATATTTTGATTGGTTTACATATTATGACATGGAAATTTCGTGGGGGCTTTTAGGCTAAAATTTCCTCTAATTCTCATTCCCATTGGACGCGGATAACTTTGTGTCAAAATATTAGGGCATCTTTCCCTATGGGTAGTGGGTTCAAGAGCAATTCACCTTAGGCGATTTTGGTCCGGTTGCTGGAAGCATCACCAGTTCTTTCAGGACGTAGCCCCAGTACCCCCAATTATAACCGTATCAACCTTGGTTGCTTCTTAGTTGATATAAATGTTGCCAGTACTTTAGGGATGTGGCCCCAATATCCTACTACAAAATATTCTCAAGGTACAGTTACTATTTGAATAGAAGTACATTTTAGGTCTTTTTAGGATCTCTATCATATATAGAAAACCTCAAAAAACTTTTTTGTTGATTGTTTCACATGTTAGATAGATAAAGGGAAAATTAACCATTTACTTTTCACTTTGTTTTATGTATGTGATTCATTTGGTTTGTTATATAATCCTCCCTTTCCATATTAGTAACACAAGTGAAAGAAATTCAAAAAAATAGACGTGAATGTGAAAGAGACACTTATGGAAACGAAAGTGTGTAAAATACAACAATTGAGAAAAGTCACCAAAATAGAAGTACAAACACAACCAAGGTGAGGGGGACTGTCAATGAATGTGTGAATTGACTATTGACATGAGATGAACATTGCACAAGCAATGTATTTATGCATGGTGGTATGTTTGTTTAAGCTTGCATAAAGAAAGTGTGATCATGAGTTCAACCACGACTGTGCATGTGTGAGCAAGTGACTTTGCCAAGTAGAACCTGAGAACAAGACTTAAACATATTGAAAAACATCAAACATCCATGAAGGGATTATGGAACGACAGATTATAAGATCCTCAGTAGGCTCCAAAACTCAACTGTAGGAAACATTTTGGAGGGTGTTCATCGAAGCATCAATACTTGGCGACACACTCATAGAAATCTAGCTTATCTGTTTATGTTTAATTCTCTAAGTGAAAGGTCTTAGTATTTCAAGAAGTATTGATTCATCTTGTGGATTACCTTGGATTTTCCACTTAAACCAGTTAGAGGTATACTCCCCTTCATTCCCTTACTCAGGTAAACACATATCAAGGCTTTCAAAATCATAATTGTTTTGATCTAGGAAAGGGTAATATATCATTGTGAGTTTAAGATCATCGAAGCATGAGTTTTAATCTTTGGTGTTGCTACGCTACCAGCAAGTTGTCAAACACCGAAATTTTTATGTTTAATTCACATTTTCACCCTATTCTTACTCATTGTCTTCATTCTTATTATTATCATTTTACACAATTGTTAGGCTAGTATCTTAAACTTGGAGCATGATCAGGTAATTGTTCGTTATTTAACCTATTTCCTTTATTTCGATCAGATATGCATAAAAATGGTTATTAATGATGGTGCCTATGTTGTTTTAGGTTTTCAAGAAGGAATATTAAATCATGGTTAAAGATACAGATGCATCAACAATTAATTGCACCAAGTTTTGTTCCCGCACCAACATTCCTATACTAGCATACCTACATCAATTTGGGGCTTTGATAGATCAACACACTTTCAGGGAAAATCCAGGAAATTTTTTATTCAAAATGATGTTTTAACACTTCCACATGAGTTAGAATGCACCCAGGTCGCACGTGTCAATTTCTAGAAACAAATTGACAAATCAGCCCCAAAATTCGCACAATTTTTAAACTGCCAAATTTGAGCTCGATTTCCATGCATAGGAAAGTGTATCTCAAAATTCTCGAACATAGATGTTGTTCCCAGTATAGGAAATTGACTAAGCCTCTAATGGTTTTCCAAAATTCATCACGGTTTGGGAGATCCTAAGGGGTCTTTGAGGAAGATTTGTAAAAAAAATCTTATTAAACCCAAAATTGTAAAAGTTTCAAAATAGTCAACTTGGGGCATGATTTACAAGGAAATGGAGTTGAATTAGAAAATTATAAGAGACAAATTTGTTTAAAACGTGTAAAATTAGGCTCCTCTTAAATAGTTTTCTAAAATTCACCACATTTAGGAAGATATGTTTGGTTCATTGAATCAATTTGTTAAAAATGCAAAATTTTCCAGAATTGAGAAATTGGGTTGTTAGAACCAAAATTCCCCTTGTAACCTTCATAAAAAGCCTATCCATGGTATTTGAGAGAGGATTATATTGTTCTAAATTTCATAATATTGGTTTGGGTATTGAGCATACGTATGGTGATGTAAAAGACATTAATTTTTAACGTAAAGGTCCAAATGTTGGGAGTTTTCTCCTCATTTCTTGTGCATTTTATGAATTGTTTGGCTCTGTAATTTAAGATTTTAAAAGATGGTGAAACCTGATCTGGTAGGTCCCACCAGAACTACTTGACACCCCTCTAGTTGTGTAATTTTTTGTGTGGTTTCATATCTGTTATTTGGTGTGCATTTTGTCATGATAATGGCATGTTAGCAAAAAGGTTTACTTGTTATTTCAACAAATTTGCAATTGTCCTCCTTGATAAGTTATCTTCTCTATGCATGGAAACTTGAGTTGTGATCATCTGGTGTTCATATATGGAATGTTTAAATACATAAGTGTGAGATTTTATATTGGGTTTGTTTAATCTTGTGATCAAGAGAATTTCTCTATTGTAGTGGTGGTTGTGTGGATTGGAGCTGTAACTTTTGATTTCTTCAGGTGAAAGTTCTATTTAACCACACAAATCCTATATTATCATTGCAATATATCGACTTAAGAACTTCTGATGCTTTGTTATTTGAAATATAACTAGAGTTTGTAAAGAATATAACAAGACTTTTATAATTTGGGTTAAGTTGACAAATTGGTCCATATTCATTCCATTTGCAGCTTATTACAATGTTAATAACCCTACTCATTTAATAAACTCGAAAGTAACTTGGAATATTTATTTAAGACAGTTTGAAGGCATGATTTTGGGCCATGGTTGATTATTATAATACAGGGTGTGTCCGGTTATTTGATTCACATTATTTTTATCTTTGATCATTGCAAATAATTTAATTTTTGACACTTGTATCTTTGGTTATTTAAGTAGAGATCTATGACAATGGTTTGTACTAAGTGCAGGTACAGCCATTGAAGGAAGCAAAGTACCATCACTCAAAATAAACACTTGTAGCTCTATTTTATAGTTCCTCACTAGTATGTATTAGGAAGAACATTAAATACTATCTTTTCCAGTGTTCCTTTAAATGAGTATGACTATTGTAGATCTAGTCTTTGAATAGAGTATTTATTGATGTGTGCTTTGAAGCTTGAGAAAACAATAGCTTATAGTGATCCTTGATTTTGTTTGTGCATGTAGTGGTCTCATTTGTAGTTGATACATCTAATT
The DNA here is from genome assembly GCA_000404065.3 of Pinus taeda. Taxonomy (NCBI): domain Eukaryota; kingdom Viridiplantae; phylum Streptophyta; class Pinopsida; order Pinales; family Pinaceae; genus Pinus; species Pinus taeda. The sequence goes on along the minus strand of APFE031211313.1, from coordinate 11,778 downwards.
GCATTGATAGCATTGAGAATAGATCTGAGTCATAATTTTAGTTTCTTGTTTACACATAGAGTGGAGTGATTATGATATTTTGATTGCACATAGAATTGAGTGGAAATGGAATTTAGAGAAAGAAATTGAATGAAGGTTTTTTTTTTAGATTCATGTTTAGAATGCGTAGACCTTGGGTTGCTTAAGTTTTAGATAGTCTTTGCACTTTCTTGGTCAATGCTCATGTTTTCTAGACTGATTAATAGTTAGGGTTTTCTCTTTGATTATTACTAGTTAGGATTCAATTTCCAATAATTAGGTTTTATTATAAATGTTTTTAATTTGTAGGATTAGTGTTTATCATTTCATTTCTAAAGATTTCTTTTCAGTGCAGGATTAGGAAAGGGATTAACTAGTGCAGGAATCGGAAGGTGTGAGCAGTTTCGAGACAAGTTAGGGTTTTGTTTTATAGGATATTGGATCTTTTCTCTAGCATTTCTAGTACTGTGTCTCAAAGTCCATGGACCCCGGATTGACATTAAATGTTGCTCCATTAATATACCCTATACTACACCCAACATTTTGGCGTCATTTCCTGGGAGGCGCTTAGGGGATTGACGTTGGTGACCAATTGCATTTGGTTTGTTTTTTCACCTAGTATTTCCTACAATTTTTCTTTTCTTTCCTACACATTTTTCAAAGTTCTTTTTTTTATTTCTCGGGTGTTGTAAGAAACCACCCCCCCCCCCCCCTACACCCCTTATCTATTCATCCATGTGATGACAGAATATACTAGTTGGCTTATTGAGAACAGGAAAATGGTATTTTGAGGAATATTCCAATGAGGGGTTTTGATGCTACTGTAGAGATATACAAATCATCAAATGATGAACTCCTAAGTGAAAATATTAATATTTTTCTTGAACATAAAAATAATATTATCAATGCTTTGATTTCAAAGTTGGATGATTTGCAGGAAAAACATAAGAAGGATGAAGAACCACTGATTTTTTTGTGCCAATTGTAGAAAGAAACACTTCCTTGGAAACTGTCCACTTAGTAGCCTGTTATACAGGAAAATGACCTCCTCATCAGCTCATAGGAGAAAGACAGTTTGACTAAAGACATGACCTAGTTCATGGGCCTATTTTCCAAGGTAACAGGAACTAGCAGGAAGAGTTAGAACGCCCCCTATGCATGACCCAAGGATATTATTCCCTAGGGTAACTCACTATGTTTCCTAAGGGACGACGTTAAGTTTTTTGAGATTCTGGAGGTCAAATGAGCGGGTTGACTTACTACTATTCCACTTTTTACTCAAATGTCAGCCCAAAAAGCAGGAAACATCTACCTTCGGCCTGTCTAAGGATATTTCCATTCCTAATAGAGTCTAATGGAAGGGGAAAGAGCAATAAAGCAAGGAAACATCCTAGCTTTTGCCAAAGGTAACTCATGAGAGAATTGGAAATGATAAGCCTCTCATCATCTGTGTATTCAAGGCTTGGGCATTGTGAAAAAGGTCGAAGGTTTGTCAACTAATTATTGAAACTTTGTATGAGATATAGTTTCTTTGCTACCAAGATTTTAAGAAGAGAGAGAGAAAAATGAGTTGGAGGATTAAGGGAAGCTTGATTGACCATATGATTGTAATCATTATTTCCTATCTAATAAGATATACATGTTGTTGTGTTGTCTACTCGATTTGCCAATGTCATGGTTGTTTACATGTTGATTTAGTACCATTGTTTATGCGTAGCTTAGATGCATGTCGTTTTCATATCTTTATGTATTAATGTTGTGATTATCATATTTTATATGTTGTAGTATTACTCTCTGTCATGTTTATATGCAGGTATTGATCTAGGAGCTAGCAAAGGGGTCTTTTGCTTTGCTACATTGGGTTCTCCAGAAAACCTACATCAAGATCTAAGGTAATCTCTCCTTTCCTGCTTTGAACGTCATGCATTGATATAGATATGTATATGCTTATTTGTGATAGTTAGAGTTAATCTGAATGGTCTACCTTGGATCATAAGAAGATCCTTGAGGGTATTCCAGCCACAACCACTTGTGCACTAATCCCTATAGCAGAATTGGCGACTCCACTTGGGACTACACTTAGTTCTTAGTTTTCCCCTTCCAAGTTTCTAGATATCTTTTTATTTCTAGGCCCTCCTGTTCTTCTTGGTTCTCTTTCTGACCACTCAGGACTCTTCATAAACTTTTGTGTTGTTCTCAACCTTTGACCTAATCCTGGAAAAACTCTTTTTACAGATTTTGCCCCCTAACAGACCCCGGTAGTGCAAACCAGTGAGTTATAACCCTCTGCTGGCTTGCAAACCAAATGTTAGTCCTACCCTTAACACTTTGTAGCCTCTCCTAAAGTGTGTTAGCAAACCAATATCTTGATCAGTAGCCTGTTTTATGAATTCTTTGGTTGGGGAAGCTGCCTATAGTCTGTTTAAGGATCTGCAGTTGTGCACTGTGTTTGGTTGCATGTTTCCTAAGAATTTTTTCTTTTTAGGAAAAGAGCTTAAGTGCTTATTTTTTTCTAGAAAATAAAATAAAAAATTGTTTAAAGTTTTTTCTGTTTTAGTTGGTTAGATTTTTCGTTTGTATATTGGGTTAGTTGTTAGAGATTATAGCATGTATGCAAGTTGTGCTTGTGTTTACTGCATTGGATGCATGTTGTTGATTGATGTATAAATGATTCTCTCCTTATATAAATAATTCATTCATCAAATTGAAATTGAAAATCATTTTCTACATGATTTGTTTCAAAGTCTCACAAAAATCCATACGTCAACACCCCTTCCTAACATTTTAATAAAGTACCTCTAAAATATATCTTTTAATAAAAGCAATCAGCAACTCTTTTTTTAGTATACACGCATATTAGTCTAGGTTAGGATCTTGGTCTAGGTAGTTGTAAGTTAACTTCCGAAGATCATAAAACTGGGACTAATGTCATTAAAGAGGGTAAAATCTTGTTACACTCATACTATCTGGGATCGTTCTAGTCAAAGCAAAGTTAAATGCGAGACAACATTGGAATGTGAGAGAAGGTAGCTCACCTTCGATTGCATCTCCATTGGGTATTTTGTATATCGATGGACTCAGTTATCCTACCCACACAGTGTATTGTCTACAACCATGTCCCCCCGGATAGTGTCTGTGATTTGAGGTAACCATAGTGGTCATACTGTTTTAGGGACGAACATAAGGTGATTGGGGCAGGTTGCCCTGGAAACTAAATAGACGAACCTACTCTATCTTCAGTTTTTTGAAGGGTGCTCATCTTCACGAGAGTACTTGGCCCCTTAATCTGAGGTTCAGGCAAAGTTCAAGAGTAATCATAATTGTACATTTGGCCAACTCTCTCTTTTAGCCATTGTGATACTGGGTTTCATCTCTAGTAAATGGTGGTTATCAGACATAGCCATATCCCCTAACTTCTTGCTGATTGACTTTTAGAGTATTTTTGTTTTTTAGGTGTTGGTTTGTTATCACTGAGACTATAATCAGTATCATTATAAAAAAAAATTATAAAATATATTGGTCATCGTGGCTACATATGGCCCTCATTGTCAATCTCGGCAACAGCAAGCTCTTCCTCTACTGACTACAGAGGATCCGCTAAGCCTCGGTGATTTGTACTATGTTAGGGTCCAACCCTAACCCATTTATTTATGTAATAGGGTTGAGTCATATTTATAGTTAGTTAAAGAGTCAATAAAGCTCGTATTAATAAATGTAAGTGGTTTACCGACATTTAAGAAAGGGACCATAGTTAGTTGCAAATGAGCCATGGTATTAGATAGATGGTATTGAGAGAACCATGGTACTGACCCATGGTATTGTATGTATGAATCTTATATAAAGGATAGAGACTCCCCATTGAGGAATATTGTATCTTATTTTGTAATCGAGCTCTCCTCTACTAGAGGTTGCCCCCTCGAAGAGGCAAGTGAACATTGCTTTCATCTCTAAATAATAAAAATGCTTGTTGTCTTTCTCATTTCGTTCTATTTTCTGGGTTGTATTTCTTTGCATATTTGGTATTTTGGAATCTTCTCGTAGGTCAAGAGCATAACAAGTGGTATCGAAGCACTTTCTAGGGCCAGTGGTATCTCCATTTTTGGCAGAATTTTTTTTTTAGGCTAGAGACATGTTCTGACATCTTTAAACCATGGGATCTGTCATTGAGCACATAAACCTGTGGATTTGGGGAGGCATGTACGCAGGAAATACAAGAGGTGGTCATGCTTGTTGGACTCCTTTGTAACCCCTCTGGGTACCCCTTCAAGTAGTAGCGCATTAGAAAGAACCGTGCATGGACTGCCTTCCACGCACCCTCTGGGTATATCGGAAGCCCCCTAGGCTCACCTGAAACCTTGCCTTAGATAAATTTTCGGTCGTCTTGCTACTACAGTACACTGAGAACAGCACTCAGGGAGATTACTCATGTGTACGATAGGGTAGCCGGGTAGTACAGCTAAGGGTATGGTTGATCCTCCTTAGTTAGTGCCCTGAAAGATTGGGCCAAGTACTATTGTTGGATCCTTATGTATATTGTGATCTATAGCACCTGACACTCCTTTGAGACCATAGTCCCCTTGACTCTCTGAAGATCGCCCATTATCTTATTTGTCAGATCAGATCTAGTAGTTGGGGTTATGTCGCTGCAACAACAATCAGATTCACTAGTTGAAGTTCTACCACCACAATACCATTTAGATCTAGCAGTTGGGGTTCTGTCTCCACCGCAGTCCAACTCACATTCAACAGTTGGGGGTTTCGCAGGAAGATCTAACCATTTTTGCAGTGAGGCTTGTGGCTCCTATGCCTTAGGGCGATTCTTGTAGGAAATTGGGCAGAATCAAGTTTTCTAGAAATTGGAAACTGCAGTATTGATAAGGGAGGAGTAAAACTCCATTTGGAGTATAAAAAAAATGAGACGCCTATAAGAGACTTAGTCCATAAGAATCAGGACGATGAGCTAAACGCAGTGGTATCATTCACTTGTCATCTTCAATTTTTGGGCAGTCCCAAATTTTTTCAAAGTGATGACAAGTGACCAAGATCTATGTATGGTAGAAACCAGAGCTCAAGCCATGGCCAATGAGAAGATTGAGAGCCTTCAAAAACAGTTGGATGCTTTCAAGAACATAGGAGACCAGATGCAGAAATTCATGGAAACTTTCAAAGATAGCACGTCGGGGTTGCATCTGAAGGCATATGGTCTTAATTAAGACCTTGAAGGAGAATCTAGCCATCATATTCACTTCCATGGAAATCACTAACATTCCCACCCTCGCCACCCAAACTGGACATGTATAAATTTGATGGCTCTAATCTGACAGTATGGGTAGCACAGATGGAACAATATTTCCTTATGAATGATATCCCAGATGATCCAACTAAACTACGTGTGGGAGCCCTTTACTTGGACCAAGAGAGATCGAAATGGTGGCAGTGGCATCACAAATTTTATCCCGGGAAACTGACTTGGAAGGTGTTCTCAAAATCTCTTTGTGACTGCTTTGATAGAGACTGTAAGTTTTTGGGTCATCTTACTAAGCTCTGATGTCGGCATATTAAAAGAATACATTGCAACCTTTGAGACATTGGCCATCCGCACAGAAGGTCTAGGAGATGAATTCTACTTGGAATGTTTTATAAGTGATCTCAAAGAAGCCATCCAAGCACATGTCTGGATGCACCACCCACCTACATGGATAGACACTTGCAAAAAGGTTATCAAAGTGGAACGTGCTTTAGCTGCCCAGTCTACTCATCCAAATTTCATAGCCAAGGGACACCCCACCCAGGCTCTCAACCCTACCCAAACATTTAAGGTTCAAAAGATGTCTCCAACAAATATGGCTGAAAGAAGAAAACAAGGATTGTGCTACTAATGCGATGACAAATACTCCTTCGAGCATAAATGCAAGGAACCCAAATTCTTTCAACTTAATGTTACCGATCACAGCTCATCTGAGGAATCCCCACACCTTGAGGGACCAGAGGATGAAGTTGAGGAAACCCAACAGGACAATGAACTCCCATCTACACCAGAGGATCCAGTTATCTCGCTACATGCTTTGGTGGGCATTTTTACGCCCCAAACTCTCAAAATCGGAGGCTTTATTAAACATCGCCCTATAGTAGTATTGATTGATAGTGGCATCATTCATAACTTTATCCATCAACGAGTCGCCGAAGTTGTTCATTGTTTTGTCAAGGCAGTCTTTAATTTTGAGGTCCAGATTATTGATGGGGGGACAATGAAATGTGAAGGCCATTATGAAAATATAAAACTTTAGATGGGAGACTACCACCACAAGACCCACATGTTTGTGATTAATATGGATGGTTGTGACATTGTCTTGGGGGCTGAATGGCTTCGCACACTAGGCCCAATCACCATGGATTTCCATGATTTATATATGAGCTTTAAGTAGAATGACCACATGCATACCCTTCGTGGACTCCGGGTAGGTGCTCCTTCTATCATCAGCTCGCATCGCATGGAAAAGTTGTTAAAAAAGGGCCATCATGGAGTTATTGTCTAGTTTAATGCCATCCAAGCCATCGAGCCCACTACACTTCATATTCATCCTGACATGCAACAGGTCTTGAATCAACACTAGCAGGTATTTGACAAACCTAAAGAGCTTCCATCCTCTATAGGGGAACATGATCATAGCATCACTTTGGCCCCATGGGCACAGCTGCCGAATGTGCAGCCATATCGATATCATTTTGCCCAAAATAATGAAATTGAAAAAATCATCAAGGAACTCCTTGAAGCTGGTGTCATTCGTCCTAGCATCAGTTCTTTTTCATCACCAGTGGTCATGGTGATCAAGAAATATGGGGAATGGCACATGTGTCCAGACTTTGGGGCCCTCAATAATCTCATGGTCAAAGAAAAATTCCCTATCCTGGTTGTTGATGATTTGTTGGATGAACTACATGGGGCTCAATTATTTACTAAGCTAGATCTTTACTTTGACTATCACCAAATATGCATGAAATTAATAGAAATTCCCAAGACTGCTTTCCAAACACATGAATGCCATTATGAATTCTTGGTCATGCCATTTGGTCTCTGTAATGCCACATCCACTTTTCAAAGCCTCATGAATCACTTGCTGAAACCATATCTCCAAAAATTTGTCCTCATTTTCTTTGATGACATTCTCATCTACAGCCTCACCTGGGAAAAACATCTTCAGCATGTAGACCTGCTCTTGCAACTGCTCCGGAATCATAAATTATTTGTCAAATTGTCCAAGTGCTCTTTTAGCATGGTAGAAGTTGAGTATTTGGGCCTCATTGTGGGTCATGAAGATGTCTGGGTGGACCCCAAAAAGATACAGGCAATGCAAGATTGGCCCCAACCAAAAACCTTGAAGAGTTTAACGGGATTCTTTGGGTCTCACTGGCTATTATTACAAATTTTCCTACAATTATGGTCGCATTCCTACACTCCTCACTAACCTTCTCAAGAAAAATTCCTTCCGCTAGACTAATGCAGCATAACAGGCATTTATGGATCTCAAACAAGCCATGTGTTCCACTCTCATCTTGGCACTTCCCAACTTCACAAAATCTTTTGTGATTGAATGTGATGCTTCAGGTACTGGTATTAGTGACGTCTTAATGCAGGAAGGTCGACCGTTGGCTTTCACCAGCCAACAACTGAATGGGAAACATCTGGGACAATATACCTATGAGAAGGAGATGATGGCCATATTACATGCAGTAGATACCTGGCGACCATACTTATTGGGGTGGCGTTTCCAAATCCGCATAGACCATAAAAGCCTCAAATATGTTTTGGAGCAACATCTATCCTCGCCCCGGCAAAATAAATGGCTAACCAAAATGTTGGGATATGATTACGAGATAATTTACAAGAAAGGGTGTGATAATGTAGTAGCGGATGCTTCATCATGCTAATGTGAGGATGAAAGCACCCTACTCTCAATCTCTATTCCCATACCAAATTGGATTGAAGAAGCCCACAAAGAATGGTTTTCACATCCCTCTCTCTCCCAACTCATTAATAACTTGAGAGAAGATCCTAATTCCTTAGTTGGCTACTCTTAGAAGGATGAGATTCTTTGCTACAAGGATAGAGTAGTTATATTGCCGACATCCGCCCTCAAAACGTGCATTTTGGTAGAGTTCCACTCATCTCTCGCTGCAGGCCATGTAGGCTTTTAGAAGACCTATGCTTGCACTCGTCGTTCTTTCTTTTGGACAGGCATGAAAACCGACATTCTTACTTTTGTAGTTGAATGTGATGTGTTTCAATGCCACAAAGGAGAAACAGTCAAGTCACCAGGCACCTTACAACCATTGACCATCCCTGCCTCAATCTGGATGGATGTTTCTATGGATTTCATTACTGGTCTTTTGAAGTCAGGCAACAAGTCTGTCATCCTGGTGGTTATGGACAGACTTTCTAAATATGCTCATTTTTGCACTCTATCCCACCCGTTTACCCCCACTTTGGTGGCTCAAGCTTTCATGGACCAAATCTTCAAACTGCATGGCATGCCCCTTCCATTATGTCTAATCATGACCCAACTTTCACAGTAAATTTTGGCAAGAACGTTTCAAGCTACAAGGCACTCAACTCCAACTAAGTACTTCCTATCATCCCCAAACTGATGGTCAAACTGAAGTAGTCAACAAATGTTTGGAAACATACCTAAGGTGCTTCACTTCAGAAAAGAAACATCAATGGGTACAGTGGCTACCTCTAGTTGAATAGTGGTATAATACTAACTATCATGAAACCACCAAGATGACTCCATATGAAGTAGTGTATTGTCAACTCCCACCTTCACCTACTTCTTATATCCCTAGATGCTCTAAGTTGAAAGAAGTGGGTCAACTCCTACAGAATCGTGCAACCATCCTAGCCCGTCTCAAAGATAATCTCCATCAAGCTCAAAATCACATGAAGCAACAAGTAGACCAACATCGTTCAGAGCACACATTTCAAGAAGGGAATTAGGTATTCCTGAGGCTACAACCATATAAGCAAACATCACTCAAAGACAAGGGCTGTCAAAAATTAGCTCCAAAATTCTATGGGCCTTATCAAATACTTCAATGCATTGGAGCGGTAGCCTACAAGCTAGCCTTGCCATCAACTTCAAAAATTCATCTAGTCTTCCATGTATCATGCCTCAAGAAAGTGGTGAGGAACAATTGCAGAATTCAAACCAGTCTACCTGAATTGGATGAAGAAGGTTCACTCTAGCTCCAACCTAAACAGGTCCTCTATACAAATGACATATGTGTGGCCGCACGATCAAGGAAGTCCTCGTCAAGTGGAAAGACACCTCTCCAGAAGATGTGACCTGGGAACTAGCCACTATTCTTTAATAGTTTCTGCAGCTTCAGCCTTGAGGACAAGGATGCTTTTTATGGGGGAGGGCATGTTAGGGTCCAACCCTAACCCCTTAATTTATGTAATAGGGTCAAGTCATAGTTATAGTTAGTTAAAGAGTCAATAAAGCTCGTATTAATAATTGTAAGTGGTTGACCCGCATTTAAGAAAGGGACCTGTTGAAGCCCCGAAAATCGGGTCTACAACAAGGGGGATACCCACCCGGTTTGGACCTTGGTTAGCAGCTCCTTTTCCGTTTGGTATAGTGGGTCCGACTGGGGATATGGGACCAGTTTCCCAATATATGTGTGTGTGTTGAGAATTGATATTTCATTTCTAAGAGTTCCTAAGTGAAATGCTTTTATTCTAAATCTAATTTAACAACATGCAATTGTATTCTAATAAACAGAAATATCTAATTCTAAACTAACCCGGGATGTAATCTTTCTGTTATGCGATCTAAAAAGATTTCAAATAACAATTGGTAATAAAGATCATTCAACTGCTATGAGAAAAGAATTCAATAAAGATAAACCATTTCGTATAAAAAGTTAGATGAAATAGTTGTGAAAAACATATCACATAATAAGCTACTAATATATTAAGCATAAATAAATAGCTATCACCGTACAGAAGTGCCAAATGATAACTCAAGTATTCACGCATTCATACATAAATAACTAAACATGAATATCACTTTAACACATAGGCAGAAATAGTTAAGAGATAAAAGTACCATTTATAAATAGTTTTGCTCATGAGCTTCAAGAAATAATGATTTATCTCTCCTTAACCCAACATCCACTAAGAGTACAAAAGTGCAACATCAGTAGTAGATATTAAACGCAGATATCAATAAATCATATTCATTCATTCATCAAACCCTCCTCGGAGGGTGCGAAAGTGCATGTTCTGAGGACAAGTTTTTGACAAATTTAAAGACCCTTCTCTAAATGCATGAGAAGGTTTTAAATACTACTAACTAAATCTAAAAATAATTTATTATAAAAATGTAGGATGCAGTTTAAATGACCATCCTCATTTCAAGCAAAAATAAAGAAAAATTAACACTAAAACTGAATCTAAAACTAAAACTAACAACTAACTATTTGTGTATCTATTCCTTGAAATCGCAAGCGTTCAGCATTTGCTTGAGGAGAGTTGGCTGGCCGACTTCCGACTTTAGCTGTCCTGCGAAAACGAAATTGGCAAGAGTTGGCGCCATCTTCTCAGCAGAATTGATGATACATTTGAGAGTCATGCACTAGCTATGTGGTTTTACCAAATACATCCAGTAAGAATCCCAATTCAACTTAGTTAATCTTTTGATTGATTCTACCCTTTCTTCAGCCTTCTGTCTCCAACCTGTCTGTAGATGTTGTACTTTCTACATACCACTTTGAGGATATCCCGGATAAATACCACTAGTTTTAGAGTTCAAGTTTTGCCTTTTGCCTTTAGCGTTTTTCTACAAATTTACGGGCTTATAGGCAACTGAGCAATTAGAGGCTTTCCTTTTCAAGGGGTTTTGCCCAGCGATGCGCGATTAGTGCTAATCGTGCATCGGAAACTACCTCCGTTTCTTGATTCTGGCTTCCCTGGTGCGATTCTCGCCTCTCGCACGCTTTTTGTTAGAGGATATAAAACTTAAATTTTGTGGAAATAACGACTCTGTGAGTTCTTGACTCTGAGTCTTAAATTTTCTATTTGTGATGTCAGCACTATCTAGTACCCATTTAACCATGTCTATGTATGAAAGAATTTTGGGCCTCGCCGCTATCCGGTGCAAGAACGAACATGCGAGTTCTGTAATAGACGCCTCAAAAGACCCATGTGAGCCTGCATTAGTTGTTACCTCCATCATTTTGGGATTTTCCTCCTCAAGTAGACTGTACATACCTTCCCAAGTAGTAATACCAGCATCTTTGTTACAGGTGGTGTTACACAGTAAAATGTCACTGCCATCATGTCAGTCTCCCTACTGTGCTATAAAACCACATTCACCTCACTTATGCTCTCTGAAATGGCTAAAAAACCCTCTTTGCCTAAGTTAATTGAATCATCGCGTCTGTTTGTTAAATAACCGCGCTGACAGGCGGAGGCTAATGTAACTGCTGTGCTGCCAGCGCGAAAGCACATGTGTTTTCCGTGCTGGTCCAATTTTACGGACAGCGCGCCCTCCGCCTGTACTATTGAGCGCTGACCAGACCTCTTCTATAATAGATCTGCGATAACAGCGCGCCAGCTCAGTTTCTCACCCGCGCTGATTCTGTTTAGGCGAATTTGTTCCAACAACCAACCTTCCAGAGGACTCCAGGTTTGGTTGTTAGCATTGTTGAGGTCGCCATCCTTTCTCTGGTATGTCTGTTCGACTGACCATCCACTTA
>APFE031211310.1:0-10521 GCA_000404065.3 Pinus taeda | reverse complement strand
GAGAGGGAGAGAGGGAGGGAAGAGTGGAGAGGGAGAGGGAGAAAGAGGGAGAGATAGAGAGAGGTAAAGAGGGAGAGGGGGAGCGGGAGGGTGATAGAGATGGAGGGTGAGGGAGCGAGTGAGAAAGAGGGGGAGTGAGAGAGAGGGAGGGAGGGAGTGGGAGGGAGGCAGCAATAGGAAGAGAGAAAGAGGGAGAGGGGAAGAGAGAGGGGGAGAGAGGGAGGGAGGGAGAGGGAGAGAGAAGAGAGGGGAAGGGAGAGAGTGAGGGAGAGGGTGAGGGTTTAGGTTTTAGGGTTTGAGGTTTGGGTTTTGGGGTTTAATGTTTAGGGTTTAGGGGTTGTAACAATTTAGTAAATGCTTTTAATAAACACTTAAATAAAAGTTACAAAATGATTTTTAAAATGTTTAGGCTTTTGGCTTTTGGCTTTAAGCTCTAGGGTTTGGGGTTTAGGATTTATGGTTTAGGGTTCAATTCTTATAAAACTTTAGTAAATGATTTTAATAATCACTTAAATAAAATTTACAAAATAGTTCTTAGAATGTTATAAAATGCCCAGGGTTTAGGGTTTAGGGTTTATATCACTTTAGTAATTTATTTTAATAAAAACTTAAATAAAATTTACATAACTCTTTTTAAAATGTTATAAAATGCTTAGGGTTTAAGGTTTTGATTTTATAAATGTTGTTAGTAAATATTTAAATAAAAGTTGCAGAATGCTTTTAAAATGTTGTAAAATTCTTATGGTTTAGGGTTTAAGGTTTAGGTTTTGGGGTTTAAAGTGTAGGTTTTTGTGTTTATGGTTTAGGGTTTATAACAATTTAGTAAATTCTTTTAATAAACACTTAAATAAAAATTAAAAAATGGTTTTTGAACTAGTATAAAATGCTTAGGATTTATGGTTTATGGCTTAGGGTTTGGGGTTTAAGGATTAGGGATTATAAAATGCTTAGGGTTTAGGGTTTATTGTTTAGTATCAAGGGCTTAGGGTTTATAACAATTTAGTAATTTTTTTTAATATACACTTAAATAAAAGTTACAAAATGCTTTTAAAATTTTTATGAAACACTTAGGGTTTATGGTTTAGGGTTTGGGGTTTCGGGTTTTGGGTGTAGGTTTTAGGGTTTAAGGTTTATAAAACTTTAGTAAATGCTTTTAATAAAAACTTAAGTAAATGTTACACAATGATTTTTAAAATGTTAGAAAATTCTTAAGGTTTAGGGTTTGGGGTTTAACGTTTAGGGTCTAGGGTTTATAACAGTTTAGTAAATTCTTTTAATAAACACTTAAATAAAAGTTACAAAACACATTTTAAAATGTTATAAAATGCTGATGGTCTAGGGTTTGGGGTTTAGGTTTGAGGGTTTAGGGTTTAGGGTTTAGGGTTTAGGTTTTATAACACTTTAGTAAGTGCTTTTAATGAACACTTCAAAAAAGTTACAAAACACGTTATTAAATGTTATAAAATTTTTAGGGTTTAGGATTTGGGGTTTAAGGTTTAAGGTTTAGGGTTTAGGGTTTAGGTTTTATAACACTTTAGTAAATTCTTTTAATATACACTTAGATAATATATGCAGAACACTTTTTAAAAGGTTATAAAATGCTTAGGGTTTAGGTTTTGTGGTTTCGGATTTGGGTTTTAGGGTTTAGGGTTTATGTTTTATAACACTTTAATAAATTCTTTTAATAAACACTTAAATCAAAGCTACAAAAAGCTTCGTAAAATGTTTTAAATTGCTTAGGGTTTATGGTTTATGGTTTATAATGCATTAGTAAATGCTTTTAATAAACACTTAAAAAAAATTACAAAATGCTTTTTCAAATGTTATAAAATGACTAGGATTGAGGGTTTAGGGTTTAATGTTTGGGATTTAAAAGGTACAAAATGCTTGTTAAAATGTTATAAAATGCTTAGGGTTTGGGGTCTAGGCTTTAAAATGTTATAAAATACTTAGGGTTTGGGGTTTAGGGTTTATAAAACATCAATAAATTATTTTAATCAACACTTAAAAAATGTAACAAAACACTTGTTAAAATGTTATAAAATACTTAGGGTTTAGAGTTTAGGTTTTGAGGTTTGGGGTTTAAAAGGTTATAAAATTCTTAGTATTTAGGGTTTATAAGACATTAGTAAATGATTTTAATAAATACTTTAAAAATTTATAGAACACTTTTTAAAATGTTATAAAATGCTTAAATTTTGGGGTTTAGGGATTAGGGTCTAGGGTTTAAAACACTTCAGTAAATACCTTTAATAAACACTTGAAAAAAAGTTACAAAACACTTTTTAAAATTTTATAAAGTGGTCAAGGTATAGGTTCACGGTTTAAAATGTTATGAAATGCTTAGGGTTTAGGGTTTAAGGGTGGTTTAGTAAATACCTTTAATAAACACTTCAAAAAAATTGACAAAGGGTTTAGGGTTAGGGTTTAGAGTTTAGGAGTTAGGGTTTGGGGTGTAGGGTTTAGGGTTTAGGGCTTTTGACACTTTGGTAAATGCTTTTAATAAACACTTTAATAAAAGTTACAAAATGTTTTTTCAAATGTTATAGAATGCTTCGGTTTTAGGGCTTAGGGTCTAGGGTTTGTGGTATAGGGGTTAGGGTCTAGGGTTTAGGTTTTATAAGGCTTTAGTAAATTATTTTAATAAACACTTAAATAAGAGTTGAACTCGAAAGTTGTGGATTTATAGTGAGTTTGTCTTAATAGATTTTTTTATCATATAGGAAATTAGCCTTTAATTACATATTTTATCATTTAGCCAATCTCATTGCACATTTTCTGTAATTTCAAACAATTGTGTATTGATGAACAATTATTACAGTTTTGACTGAAGAAGAGAACAATATAGTTACACACCAAGGAGTTGACAAATTTATAGATGGTGATGAACGACCAAATCCTAAAGATGTTGGCTTTTTTCAAGGAGAGTAATTGGATAATTATTTTTTCTATTAGAAAACTAATGCACAAGAAGGAAAAAATAACTTGATCTAAGGACTCATTGAGTGATTCACCTATAATTTACAATATTTTATAATTAAGTGAATGATTCACTAATATTTTACAAGATTTTTCAATACATTGAAAGATTCACCAAAATTTTACAATATTTTATATTTTAGTAAAATATTCCAAAATTTTGATATATACTTGTTGTAGTGTAGTAGACAATGACTATTGGTTACTAGTACAAATCAAAACAAAAAATCACACGAATGTAAGGAACATACGAATAGAAGAGGAGAAGCTATGTAGAAGAGAACCAAAAAAGTGTTACTTTATATTATATTCTCTTCATAAGCCAATCACAAATATACAATGATGCATACATTTCCATATATATACTATGTCAAGATGGTCACAATAATTTAATTGTGAAAAGAAATTTAACCTATCTAACTTAGACTGTTAACTCAACTAGAGAGTTGATGGACTTTATGATATCAATTCTACAATTGTTTGGGATGGTCAACTAAGTCGACTAGCCCCTCCAACATCTCCCCTGCCCTTAATTCCTTCTTTCTGACAAAGAAGGGAAGATTTGGAGTCTTACAAAAATTTTACAAAATTTTATACATCATAAATTAGAAAATGTAAATGCTTAGAATGAAATGAAAGTTATTCTAGAAGGGTGGTTGGCTAATTAGCAGATCTAGTTTTGTGGTCAACTAGAACTTGTTGAATTGCATCTACATGATTTAAAATGTGAATTCATCTTCTTTTCCCTTCCCTTGGAAACAAATTGGAACATTCAACTTCATTTCATGAGTGTCATATCATTTTTCTGAAGAGAGAACACATCATAAAAGCTTGGCTCAAAGAAATTGAATTTATGTTGTCAGATAGATGACCGAGATGATTGTACTATTGTATGTGTTGGTGTTGAAGTCACAGGGAATGTTGTTTGATAGGTAGTTGGTGTAAGTACTTGAATATAATTATCATATAGACCATTGTCATACAACTATACTTTCATAGGTATCAAATGCTTTTAAGTATTTCAAATATTACAACTTATCAGCTAGTGATATGTGCACTAACAATTATTGATCAACTAGTAATTGGTGTTTCAATTGTTGCACTTTATTAACAATTCCATGCAAATAATAAATAACATTGGCAGATTCTCATCAATAGATTTTTCTCGAGGTTAAGTTACTTGTTGGGAGCACAATTCTCAAATTAGAAATTATTGAGTTTATATACGATTACATGTGGATGAAAGTTATATTGGGAAAATATTAAAAATATTTGGCTCTGTAATATAATGTTGTTCTCACTCTTACTTTTCTCAGGAAAATTCTTGGTGAGCCTTTCAAATTATAGTGGATATATTTTTATTCCATTGAACTATCATTTTATCTTGAACTTTGTTGACATGAGCAGTTAGTTACTCACTCTGGTCGACCAACTGCTATATAAACTATTGGATTGCAATAAGTGGATCATCAATTCTACTTCGATTGTTGATGTTAAGTTTTTCTATTTCTTGGATCTATCATTCTAACTAAATATCCCTTTTTTCTTGTTGTCTCTGCTAAATATTTCTACTATCCAACATCTTTCTTCTGAAAAATTTCATGGTTTTTCTCATGTAATTTTCTAGTGCTTCAAATATTTATTTATCTCAAGCATGCCTTAGGTCAGGTGATGGGCCTCTAAATTAGACATAAATTAAGGCCCATATGACCATCCTTCAAAACATTAAACCTCTCTTTTAACTTGAATATGTTCATTAGGAAGGTTTATGGATAATTTCATATTTGTGCCTAATATTATTTATTTTTGTGGAATAATCTAGGGGTTCATTTTTATTAGCCTTCTTGTGGAGAGAACTGATATTTTTCGAGCTCCATTGTTATTTCTTGTAGGGAAGTAACTGTATTTATTTAAATAATGAAGATTGATACCATGTTCAGCTTCTGAGTCTTCTTATCCTCCATAGGATTTTTAGTTTCCTTGGGCTTGGCCATCCCAGGAGCCTTAGAGCCTTTTTTATCATTTACTTTTCTTCCTTTCACTTATTAATCACATGTATCCTTTGTTGTTTTTTTTTCTATTTCTGCATTTAGTATTGATGATTTCTTGTTGTAGGATTGGGTTAAATGTTTGAAGTAATTTATTTTTCAGGATCAAAAGAATCATTTCATCCTTGTAACATCTTTGTATGGTCATAGTAATCATTGAATTGCTTGAATTGGTTATTTTATTCCCAAAATTAGATTTTTGGAAGACCTTTGTGGCAAATAGAAATAAATTTCTACTATTTTTTAGAGCATGATAATGAGTCTCAATCAATTTGATTCAACTTAAGATCATAAAAATATTCTAGCTAATAACAAAAATTACCCCATTACATTTTCACTTGATTAGGTTAGGCATTTGATATATTTACTAGCTCATTAGTTCTCGAAATTCTAAATTTTAGACTAGTAATTTTCTGCTAGGTATTTTTGAGGGATTCCACTTGGAATTGGGATCTAAAACATCTTAGTAAATAAAATAAAAAAATCCCATACAATTCTAATTTGATTTTCTTGGTCATTCAGTGAATTATAGTCTCCTATAGTAAATGTCTTGTAGCAACAACAATACCTCCTATAACAAGCATCCAACAATTATATACTTACCCAGATATGCTCAAGAAGATTGGTTATTCTCCCTTAGGATTGAATCAAGAACCCTAGACTCTATGTCAATGATTAGGGAAGACTACATACCACCTAGGACTTTCCTCTTTACAAATGCAAAACATTTCATCGATTTGGGCTAATTGACAGATTTATGAAATGCAGAATACAGTGATGACTTTCACATCCAATGAAATCCGTTAGTGGACCTAAACTCTTTGAAATGTAATGATTTAAATTTACATTGGTGTGCCCTAACTAGATGTCAAGAAGAATAGATCTTCAGTAGAAGAAGACCAACAATGTATTAGAAAGAAAAGTATGTGTATCCTCTTATTGATGTTGATTTCATAGTCGATGTAGATGTCCAAGTTGCAAAGTTTGGTATTGGACACATGTGGACTATTGGATGGTAGCATGAGATTGGACCAAGTTTGCCCTAAATGTAGCACCATTGAAGGACTACAGTGTCTTCTAAATGAGGCATATATTAAAGGTGATTAAGGTTCGACCAACTGGGAAGAGAATTTATACAACCCAATTTCATTGTGGGAGAAGGACATGTTACCGTGATAGGAAGATTGCCTCTTGCCCTATGTTTGTCTTCATTGGAGCAGTGCAAGAGGAAAATAGTGGGAAGAAGTCCCTAAGCAGTTAAGGAGCAACAACAGGTAAGAAGACTCAAAAATGCCTTTTTCTTGAACGACTAAGTAGCATCTAGTGAGCATGAAGTCCATATGTGTTGGTTTTATATGGTCTTATGATTAACTAGATGGAAGATTGGAGAAACGAGTTCAATGGCCTAAAGGAGTTTGTTTATATATACAGGATCGACCCTAGAATGGAATCAAAGGACCCATATTGTGTTCATGACATTAAAAAGTAGTTTTGATTGAGTTCCATATCATCTAGATTATCAATGTATCCTTTCCTTGTATTGATGTACTAGTGTATGTATGATGGATATTATCCCTAGTAAGAGAGCGCTCGCCTGTGTTATAGATTGATAATATAACCAAGTTGGGTTGTTGTAAAAATTATAAAAAGTTGTCTATATTTTATGCACTAATACATTTATTGTTGTATATCATTTTAGCGTGCATAGTAGTTTTTTATGATACTTGGATTGGCAGTGTCAATGATTGTAAGATTCTAACCTAGACTCTAGTGACATGGAAAACCAGCAAAGTTCAAATTTAAAAAAAAATAGTTATTTCAAGGGAAAATTGAATATCCAATGAGGGAGGAAACATTTTTATTTCTTACATTATCCTGTATATATTGATATCTGAATTATCACGACAATATTCAAATCATAGTACCTAGGCATTCATCTTGACTTTACAATAATTTCAAACAATCATGTGAAATAATTACTTTGTAGACAAATATTACAACAATAATTTTTTTTAAAAGTATTTAATATAAAGAAAATATATATAATGATTAAGAGATAATATCTGGCCACTAGATAATATTCATTCCTGCCTTCAATGTGCCCATTCCTTCTACAATATTTACAAGATGTTTCGTATGAAATTATCCATGGTTGTTTCCTAGAAAAGTAAAATGGACAAGAATCCTACTCCAGTAATAAATAGAAAATTTTTATGGAAGACACAAATTAATTATGAGTTTTAAATACAAATTCAATTATGAGTTTTGAGATGTTTATGATTATTTTTTTTTGCCTTGGCTATGTGAAATATATCAGGTGAGTGTTTTGATGTTCATTTGAGTTTGCTAGCCATTTCATTTAGATGGCTACACTAATTCCTATATTCTTCTATATCAAGGAGGGCCCTGTTCTTTGTAAAGATTCACACATACACAATTTCCCACTTGCCCTTTTTAAAACTTATTTAAAATGGTTTTGCAAATTTGTCAAGACACTTACTCTAAATATATATTGTTTTGCAATTTTAAATAAAGCCTTTCAACGCACTACTACAAACATCCCAAAATAAAAATTAATTAACACTGAATTATAAACTGCAAATAAATAAATAAATAAAAACAAAACATAAATAGGAGTCCTTTTGGCAAGATGCGCGTTTAATATTTCCCTTCGGAAAAAGCATGGTAACAAAAGCATCAGTGATGGGAAAAAGTGGACCTCACAACAAAAGAATCGGCCCAACGTGGACGGAAAAAACATGAACCTGGCAGCAAAAACATTTGTGTGACATCTTTTTTCAAAAATAGAAAGCTACATGACATATTTTTCAAAAATAGAAAGCACGAGAATAGAAATTTAAAAAAAGAGAACGCATCAACCCATCTTTTTCCAAAAAGGAGAAAAGCGAGAATTGAAATTTAAAAAAACCAAAAAATAATGAACTCTCAATTCAGAAATGGACGGGAGAATTTGGCCGATGGCAGCTCAAGCATTTCGTGATGTCCAGTCTCGCATGGACTCTCGAGGCCTTTCATACGATGGTCATGTCTTTTGCAGACTATGAGCCCAACTGGCACTGCAACATAGAGAAACCCTTCGACAATTTCCTTTCCATCAAGCGCGGGTTTGAATACTGCAGTTCCACGGGATCTTTGTGTTGCATGGATCGGGCGTCATGGAGCTGGGATGGAGGGAGCGGAGTTTCGACGGTTTCAGAAATATAAAGTTGGGGTTCTGCAGTCTGCGTTTTTCATCGGGTGTTTGATCGGTAATTTTGATAATTTCACCTCTGAAGCTTTATATGCACTTTGATGCTGCTAGATCATTAAGAATTTCAAGTAATTGTTAACAACTTGCTTGGTTACAGTTATTGGATCTTGATGTTTATTTACTGATGCTTAATTTACTTAAGATCTCTTATAGAGAGGATTACGTAGGCCTTGGAGCGAGAAAGAATAGAGTAGAGAGGATTATTCCTCAACTCCATGTTGTTGGATCTTTAAATAATAATCTTTGTATTAATTTTGTTTAATGTTTGCTTAATTTGCTTAATATCTCTTTTGCAGAGAGGATTATTATGCCTGAGAGCGAGAACAACAGATCATAGAGGATCACTCCTGAATTCCATGTCATTCAATCTTTAAAGTAATAATCTCTGGATTAATGTTCTTTACTATTTGCTTAATTTGCTTAAGATCATGGTAGAGAGGATTGCTACGCCTTAAAGTTGAGAAAGAACAGAGCAGAGAGGATCATTCGTGAATTCCATGTAGTTCGATCTTTAAAGTATTAATCTCTGGATTTATCTTGTTTAATGTTTACTTAATTTTCTTAAGATCAGAGTAGAGAGGATTACTATGCCTTAGAGCGAGAAAGAACGTAGCAGAGATGATCATTCTTGAATTCCATGTCGTTCAATGTTTAAAGTAATAATCTCTCGATAAATATTGTTTAATGTTTCCTTAATTTTCTTAAGGTCAGTGTAGAGAGGATTACTACGCCTGGGAGCGAGAAAGAACAGAGCAGAGAGTATTATTCCTCAATTCCTTGTCATTCGATCTTTAAATAATAATCTCTAGATTAATGTTGTTTAATGTTTGCTAAATTATCTTAAAATCATAGTAAATAGGATTACTACTTGTGAGAGCGAGAAGAGCATAACATAGAGGATCATTCCCGAATTCCATGTCGTTCGGTCTTTAAAGTTATGTGGTATGGTTTTAGTGATATCATTTCATTAGTTATTTCTAGACTTTCTCAATTAGTGGTGCATTGTTTTTTTTATTTTTTTTCAGGCATTCTGTATGGCGGAGTAAATACCTCTATGGCGGACAACAACTTCTTAATACTTCTCTATTTTTAATTCTTCGAGGAGTGTTATCCCTGGATTCGCTTAAGAGCAGAGCAAAGAAGAGAGGATCATTATGCTTGTGAGCGAGGAAGAGAAGAGTCGAGCAAAGGTTCAATCCTGAATCCTATGTACTTTGATCTTTAAAACAAACTAATTAAACAGAATTTCCATTCCCCTTTTGGATCAAGCCGTAAACAGAATTTCCATCCCCTTTCGATCAAGCGGTCAGGGTATGTGGGATGGTTTTAGTCTCATTAATCCATTCATTAGTTAATATATTTATCATTTTAGTATCATTGTGTGTTTCTTTTGCTATTTTTCTTTCTTTCTTCATTCAACTGAGATAAAGAGTATAGAGGGGTGAGTGGAAGGCGGAGTGAATACGGGTATGGAGCCACAGGCTTAACAGGTGGAGCAAAGCGGTGAGGAGGGCCGTAAACAAAATTTCCATCCCCTTCAGATCAAGTGGTCAGGGAATGTGGGATGGTTTTAGTCTCATTAATCCATTCATTAGTTAATATATTTATTGTTTTAGTATCATTGTGTGTTTCTTTTGCTATTTTTCTTTCTTTCTTCATTCAGCTGAGATAAAGAGTATACAGGGGTGAGTGGAAGGCGGAGTGAATATAGGTATGGAACCACAGGCTTAACAGGTGGGGCAAAGTGGTGAGGAGGGGGAGGACGTGGGGATTTTGGGATGGTTGGAAGAGGTGGAGGAGGAGGTTGGGGTTCCAGGGTGGTGGAAACGCGGGGAGGAGGGCGAGGAGGAGGAGGTAGAGTCAGAGGAGGCAGAGGGGTTTGGGTGAAGGGCAGAATGGACAGGGAGGAGTTTGAGGAGGGACGAAGAGGCAAAGGAGGAGGATAAGGAGAAGGTGGGGGAGGATGGGAAAGAAATTGGGAGTGGGGGTGAGCGGTATGGGAAGGTCACGGAGGGGTTGGGAGAAGGGGGAGGAGGAGGAAGAGGAGGACAAGGAAAAAGTGGCAAAAGAGGAGGAGGTGGCGAGTGAGGATAGTGAGGCAAGAGATGGGGAGGAGGTGGGGGGAGAGAGGGTGATGGGGAAGGAGTGGGAGGAGGGGAAAGGAGGAGAAGAGGCAAGAGGCAGAGGAGGAAGAATGGGAGGAGGAGGTGAGGGAGGATGGGG
>APFE031211288.1:0-11095 GCA_000404065.3 Pinus taeda | reverse complement strand
AGAATTCAGCCTCTTCGAGGGGGAAACCTCCTTTACATTACATAAATGAACAATTCTTCGATGATTCAAATGACAAAACCTCCTTTCTATATATAAGAGTCTAAGGAGTCACAATATAAACTAGTCAACCTAACAATATAATATAAAGCCACAAAAATAACAATAGAGGGATTCTATGGGGCACAATAATAACAATATGGGGGCAATAGGGCCACAACAATATTAATAAGGGGTATAACTACAATAGTAATGGGGTAATCACTAGTATTATAGGGACCCAACAAGTATTATAGGGACCGTGCCTTCCCCGGCTAGCATTATGCATTTCTAGAAGTGAAGGCTCTGCCTTCCCTAAAAAAAGTACACAAGTCTGGCCCAACACTGACCTCTAAGATTGCATTGTGCAATTCTTGGAGGCAGTGTCCTCTTGGCCCCAGAAATTGCACAATGCAATTTGTTGGTTGCATGTCATTATTGACTGAAATTACGCATTATGTAGTTTCAATCCTCAACAGGCTAGGGTGGACAATGCATTGCATAGTTTCAATAGTCATTTAGCCTCCCGAAATCTCAGACTGTGCCTTGCGCAGTTTTGGTAGTCAGTCTCCCATCCTCCTAGTGAAAATTGGGCAATCTTCATAGACAGTCACAAAGGTATGTTGCATGTAAGTCCTCTCTTTTTTTTTTTGGTTTTTGACTGATAGATTGCTTTTCATGAGTGTTGCTATGTCTCCAGGTATCACAGGTTTTCACCTGCCTCTCAGCAACATAGGTACAATGGCTTCTAGGAGAGAAAAGTCAAAGACATCATTCAAAGCATACTTGGGGATGTAATTGATCAAGTGCCTATGAACTTGCTTATCTATGAAGACATCGAGTTGTTCATGGATAAGGATATCAAGATGAAATGGAAATAGGGTCACAGCAAGTAGTACCATCAGCAGCACCAGAAGGCAACACTCTTGCACGCAATGAATACAATAGGAAGGTTGTTGACAACACAGGGGAGGAACAAAGTTGTAATCTCAAGCAGATCCACTAGTGATGAAAGCAACTTTGGAGGCTGAGGCTATGAGGTGATGGCGCGACACGAAGATCGTGCAAAGGAAGAGAGAGAAATAGAGAAGGAGTTTCATGTGCTAAAGTGACAACTCAAGGAAGAACAGGAGTTGCACAGACAAGAGAATGAGTTGCAGTAGGAATAAGTACAGCAAGGGGTGCAACATGCACATACAGATGAAATTGTGCCCACACAAGCTATAGATCCATCCCAGCAGCTGGAATGGAGCAGACAAGGTGAGTAGTTTTGTTGATCGCATGCAAGGGAATTCAGTAGCATGCATGTCATTGTTTGCACGCATGCAATCCCACCCATTTGGCACACTAATCGAGGCAAAGACAAGAAGAAAATTTGACTAGAGCTGAACATGTACTTTTAAAAGTTGATGTGCATGGTCACTTAAACATGCTTGGAGATCATCACAGACACTATGCATTAGTATGTTGTTGGTCCATCCACACTCAAGACAATGATGCGCATGCTATCAAATGAGTTGGACAGAGGGGCCTTATCAGTGTACCCATATGCAACAGAGGCAAGAGTTCGCTTTCAACAAGACATCACCATTGAGCACACAGACACCATCATGGACGACCAAGCTTAGCATCAATTCGCCACCATTGACCATCACAAGGATGTCAAAGAGTTGGTCTCACCACAACGGTCCAAGTGTCAGTGATGTCTTGCATGCCTTGCTCAAGCCATTTTGTCTCACATGGGTACATGTGTAGATTGTATGTAACATCTTGTCAAGTGGAAGATCAAGTGTCGATAGTTGAATGTAACAATCATAGAGTAGTTGAAGAGTCATGAGGGTAGATGAGCAGTCACAAAGGGGAATGTCAAGGGTCACCCCACCCTTTTCTATTTATAGTACCCCATAGCTCATTATAGGGGATTTTGGTCAGCCAAGCTTCCAGTAGGAGTATCTTAGAGAGAACTTAGATAGTATTGTAATGAGCCTTGGCTTCTCCATTATGCAGAGATAGTATATCTCTTTGGAGGAGCCAGTAGTGAGCCGGGGGCAGTGACTGTAATGTTTCGCTGTCGGAACTAATGGTTGGTCATGGTTATATTATATGGTTGGAACTTAAACTTCTTAATATAACAAAGCCAACATGTTTCATGCATATGTCATATTGTATTTCAGCTATCTTGTTTACTCTAAATGATATATGTATATGTTTGCTTAAGCATGCATTTGTAGCTATTCTCTGTATATGTATGTATGAATCTTACTAAAATGTGTTGTTGGTTTAATCATCACTTTTGATTGCTAGCTTAATTTCCTTCCATTTTGTGATGCATCTTAGCACGTGTGTTCCCCTCTTAACTTTGTGCTTTCACAGGTTACCAAGGGGTGCAATCACCTTACCCTCCATGTGTTATAACTTCTCATGCACCTTCCTGGACTTGTTGCATATGTCACACAATTGCTACCAATAGGGACATCTTACTTGCCTCTATGTGAAACCACAATTAATGCGATACTTTACAAGCCACTACTGGGACTCCTACACCAAACAGTCTGAGGTCTAGTTGGGACTTCTTACTGGGGAGATCCCCTAACATGTTGGCAGGTCCAGCATCGTCAACAAGTAACTAGGATAACCGAACTACAATAACAATAAATCCATGAAACGTGTTGGCTTCTGTATATTAAAAGATTGAAAGATCCAATCATACATACAACCATGACAACCACTAGCCCCGATAACGGAACATTACAGTCACTGTCACTTACTCCTCCAAAGAGATGTACTAGCTTTGCACTGTGGACAAGCCAAGGCTCGTTACAATACACTCCAAGATTTCTCTAATTTATACCTATAGGATGCTTGGCTCCCAAAAGCCTGTACAATGAGCTATGAGGTTCTATAAATAGCAAAGGGTGGGGTGACCCTTGACATTCCCCCTTGGTGACTCTTCACCTACCCTTATGACTCTTCAACTTACACATGGTTGTTACATTCTACTATTGACACTTGGTCTTTCACTTTTCAATAAGTTTACAATACAATCTACACATGCACCCATCTGAGACAAAATAGGCTTGAGTAAGCCATGCAAGACATCACTAAGACTCGGACAGTTGTGGGAAGACTAACTCATAGACATCCTTTCGATGATCGATGGTGGTAAACTGATGCCAAGATTGGTAGTTTGTTATGGTGTTTGCATACTCTATGGTGACATCCTTCGAAAAGCGAACTCTTGCCTTCGTTGCATCCGGGTACACTAATTTTGGACCTATGTCCAACTCGTCAAATAGCATGCGCATCATGGTCTTGAGTGCATCTAGACCAGTGACATATTGATGCATAGTGTCTACACTCATCTGCAAGTCTATGCTAGTGGCTATGTACATCAACTAATCACATTACACGTCCAACTCCAGTTTGACTTGGTTCCTTGCCTTCACCTCGGTGGGTGTGCCAATGGATGGGATCGCATATGTGTGCACAATGACATCCATGCTCCTAAATACTTGTGCGTGTGAAGCATGTAAGCTAGTGATGAGTTGTGGGAGTTCCTCATAATTCTGGATCTGACTCTAGATTCATGCCTTCAACTCCACTACCTTTGGCTTCATCATCTTTAGAAAGTGCAATGGGGCTCCCTTGTATATCATTATCCATATCTGCATGTGATCAACATCATTGTGTATATCTAAAAAGATGTGTGCTCTCCTAGCACAACGTTGTTGCCATTGTTAAGATGTAAAATTGACTTATGCATGGTGATGAACCTGAAGTACATCTTTCGCATGACTGTCTCGAGAGATGATACTTCATTAATTATCTCTTTCTTTAACTCTGCTTTGGTGGGTCCAGTAACTTTCTCTTCTCCCTACCTCGCTTCTAGTAACTCTTTAGCCATGTGCTCATTCTCAACTATCAAGAATCTAACACTTGAGTTGGTGGCTTCGAATATGTTTTGGTAGCATTAGCCAATACAGATGGATGTCTGCGCACATCAAACATGATAACTCATTCTTCAAACTATGCAAGAGATACATGGACATCTAGAGTGGGCACTCTACGTGACTGCACAATTTTGTGTTGTGACTCGTCGAAAGATATGTTGTGCACATCTGCTTCCGAATTGTTCTCAAGGATTTCAGTGCCTTCTTGACCACTCAGGATTGCTTTGCTCCCAGATTTGGTGAAGCCAATGGAGTGACCTCTTGGTTCTAAGGCATGAGGTCAATGTCGTGATCTAACTTTGGTTGAGCCACATCTATGTCCATCTGTTCAATCTCTTGAGCAAATTCCTTCTCTTACAACTACTCACCCTATCTGCTATGTGCCAGTTGTTTAGATGAATCAATAACCTGTATGGGTGCAGTTTCATCAATATGTGCATATTGTGCCTATTGTTGTTCCTGTTCCTGTTGTGCTTCCTTCTCTCTTCTGTGCATCTATGGTTCTTCCCTGAGTTGCTGCTTCAACACCTGCAACTCCTTTTCTTCTTCCTCTAGCTTCTGCTTCTCCCTCTACCTTTGCAGAATCCTCCTATCGTGATGTCACCTCTTTGCCTCAATCTCCAAATATTCTCCCAACACAAGTGGATCTGCTTTGAACTTGTAGCTTTGCTCCACCTATTCACTGTCAACAACCTTCCTCTTGCCTTTGTCAAGCTCAGGTCTGCTACCCTCTGCTACTGCTGATGATGTTTCTCTCTGAGATGATATTGCCTTATGCACTGCTAACCACTCTACAGCCATTTTGATTGGTTCATTGAGCCTTGAGAAGTTATAGCAGTATCTTTGTGGGTCTTCCTCGAGCCAATGACATACCCCATGGATCCAAGGATGTTACACTCTCACATAGTGTTCCTTCACTAAACAATGTGGGTCATATCGATTGAAACTTATGGTGCTGAAGGTGAACCTCTTGAATTCCTCCATCTTGGCATCAACATGCTTGAGATTTGGGATATTATACAACTCGATACGTAAAGGAAGAGTGGGCCAAGGTTCCTTCTTCTTCCTCTGCAGTCTCACTGGCAACCATGTCAAGACGTTATATGCAACCTCTTGCATGACTAACTTGTCCATGGAAAACTTCAGTAAAACATGCGGAGCCTTATCCACATTGCACATCTGGATGAAGGTGCCAAGGGGTGAGGCATACAAATCTACTATGTCAATCAATGCCTCCATTGTTGCCTGCAAGATTCAAGGTGGATCTTGTTC
The DNA here is from genome assembly GCA_000404065.3 of Pinus taeda. Taxonomy (NCBI): domain Eukaryota; kingdom Viridiplantae; phylum Streptophyta; class Pinopsida; order Pinales; family Pinaceae; genus Pinus; species Pinus taeda. The sequence goes on along the minus strand of APFE031211288.1, from coordinate 5,837 downwards.
AAATGTCATCCTGTATACCAGGGTAACGAAGTGGTATGATAGCTAAATGATGACTACATAGAAGCTTCACTTAGAAAACAACCTGCAATAGGTGTGCACAAAGGTTTTTGAAGGTGTCCATGCCCGACGCAAGCCTATGAACTGCTAACAGGCATAGATTGCATCAAGTATGTAAGCGAACATGAAAATATTTGCTTGCTAACCCTTAGGCGGATGTTGGGCTTATGTTACTTGTTCCTTCAACCGAAGAGACAACATTTCAGACCAACTGAAAGGTCTTCCTTCATTTTCTAGTTGATCCAACACAATCACCCAACTCTATGGGAATGTTTCTATACTCTCTTGGTCGTATAAGTGGCATGCAAAGATGACTAAGAGCTGATAAGATTTCCACAATATTCTTGTCCTGTACACTTGGTTGGGTGTTGTCCTGAACTTAGATGACTCTCTCACCTAGCTCTTCAATATGTCTCTTGAATTTTCACTACTGTTGGGCCTAGTGAAGGGTGCATCCATCGTGACCACCAACTGCAACAAATGATACATCTCCTAAAATTCCTTTTCCTAGAAGGTAGAAATTTCTATTCCACTCACACTACTCAACACCATTGTCTCTGGATCAGTATGCGAGACAATCCAGTGGATCATGTCCACGCATGGAAACGCAGGATACTTGCATGTAATTCGGTATAATCCAAATTTGTGTATGTTGACATAGACTTTGCGGCCCTCTAGATTATCCCCAAATGTGCTTGAAAACATATCATTGATGTCCTACTATTTCATCTTGATTTCCTTGTTTATTAACAACTTAGTGTTTTCATAGATGGGAAAGCTCATAGACACTTACCCGACTACATTTGTTGTGGCACTCTCAATAGTGTCCTTTGACCCTGCTATCTTGGAAGCCATTGCACATGTACTACTGAGAGATAGACAAACACCTACGATAGTTGGAGACAAAGCAACATGCATGGAAAGAACAATTTTAGTTGGAAAAAAAAAGAAACTTAAGGACTAGCATTCAACACACCTGGGTGACTGGCTAGAACGTTTGCCCAATTTTCATTTGGAGGCTGGGAGACTGATTTCCAAAACTATAGAGAGCATATCCCGGACTGTCAGTGAGTTGATTAACTACTGAAATTGCACAGAGCACATTCAAGCTTGGCCTGTTGAGGACTGAAACTACACAATGTGCAATTTTAGTCAGCATGATTGCAACCCAAGCCAATGTGGATCTGCGCAATTCCAGGGGCCAACAGGGCACTGCCTCTTATAATTGTGCAGAGCAAGACTAGGAGGCCATTGTGAGGCAAGCTTTGCGCAATTCCTAGGAGGAAGGAATGGCCTTCACCCTCAGAAATGCGCAGTGCAAGCCGGGCAATGCAAGGTTCGGGCCAAGGCAGCCCAAACCCACCGACGGGTGACTGAAAACATGTAAAGGTTGAATGCATGTGTGAATCTGAGTGCAAACATGAGTGAATGAACATGCATGTAATCAGTGAGTGCAGGATTTAGTAAATGGGAAAACAATTAAGTGTGTGGAGTGAGCCATCGCAATGATGACTGTTAGTGCAGAAACAATGTCATGTATGTGACAACAGTGAGATGCAATGAAAATTTTTAAATAGTGATTCTACAATCTACCATGCATTAAAACAACAAAAAGCGTTCAACAAAACCAAGAAAACAAAACTCACACAAAACAAAATACAAAAAGTGACAAAAAAGCACCAAAAGACATGAAAAGTTGACTTACCCGGAAAAATATGAGCTGAATGTCTCGAATGTTCCTAGATGCAATGGGGAATGCCAGAGCTCCAAGATCAAAGTGAAGAATGAGCTCTAAGGTGTCGAATAAATAGTTTTAATAAGATCAAGGTTTATGATGCGCATGCCACAAATCTAGGAAAAGAGACACTTGGCAAGAGGTTTCTAAAACTACTTTTGCAAGTAACCCCCAACTGCTAAAACTGGATCCCTAAAATCTAGGGATTCTTTTTTTTCTTTTTTTGGGGAAAAATAGCCCTTGCATGAAAAGCGAGATTTCTCAATCCTGGAGCGAACCAGTCAACTTGGTATCACATGAAACAGACTGCAAGCCCTTGACTGACTTCTGCGTAGTTTCTAGGTTGAGTGGCTTTGGCTACCCCTCAGGCTCTATGCAATTTTTGGACTGAAGCCAAGGTTGTCAGCCAGATATACAAAAATTTTGAGAGCAAGCCTAGTGATGGTTGATCTGTACAATTTTTAGAGGGAAGGTTGTTTGCGTGCTCTGCACATTTCTGGAGAATTGCAAGATGCCTTGATTCTCTACATAATTCTGGAGAGCAAGGTTGGTTTTCCTCCAGTTCTACACAATTCTTCAAGTGAGTATGACAACCAGATAATGACCAAGTCCCGGGGTGTCATCTTGCGAGTGACAGGCTAACAAGTGACTAAACAAAAGTTTATAGAGCACATAAAATCAATTGAAGCATAAGTACCTGTCAGTGGAGACATGCTACTAAGGATGGTTGGTAGGGAGGCTCCAAAACAAGGTTAACGCAAAATTTTGGAGGGTGTTGTAGCCACTACAACAAGGCCTTCCATGCTAGATCAAGAAGAGGAATACGTCCTCCCTTCTATAGAGGATTTGGCAGCAGATGCTCAGGAAGAGTTTACATGGGATACAATTTTCCAAACTAGTTTTATAACTTCAAGACAAAGATAGCATGACCTTTGGCATATTGGGTTGAAAGGAAAGATTCAAAGAAAGGATAAATGGTACACCGAAAAGAAGGTAGAGGAAAAGTTTCCTTACCTCATTAAGTAGAATATTTTGGGGACTGAAAGCCTTCCAAAATAGAGAGGTGTGATTTGAATTGAATAATTATATTATGTTTCATATGACTCAATGGTTTCACGGTGGAAAAAGTGGAGGAGTCAACATGTAGGAACATTTTTACCAATAGGACTGACTTTGAAAATTTGGGGTTTGAAACCTTCCAAGAGCAGTTTTAGGCTTTAAATGGCATAATTTTAGGAAAAAAAACTCCCTGCTTAAGCATCAAACACACACACACACACACACACATATATATTTCAATGGTGCAATAATAATCTTAATCGAAGTTAGTATGCAAAATTTATGCACTCAGAAGTTGACCTTCCTGTTTTGACCACCATAATTCATGAGGATGCCACATGAGCCTCCATTATTCATGGAAAATAAACTATCCATGTGATGATTTTGAACAAGACTCTAGAAGAGTCAACATTGTAACTCTAGTTAAGTGTTGAAGGATTCAAACCTAACTACAAGTATGTTATCAAGTTGTGTTATAACTGGGCCACTAGGAGGAAAAGGGGTTGCATTTTATTCAAGTGCATTTTGTTCTATGGATGAGAAAGTAGCTCGGAGTGGATAGGGAGAGAGAAAAATGAGAGAATTTGTGCACTATAGAAACCCATAGGCTACAAGCCTCACTTCTTATATCTACATCCATTTTCCATTTAGAGATATATAGTAAAGCAACCTCACCTTCTAGCTAAGTTTCTCCGAAAAGGGTTTCCCAAGGTATATTGTTGGGTACCCATAATACTAGTGATTACCCCATTACTATTGTAGTTGTACCCCTTATTAATATTGTTGTGCCCCTATTGTGCCCATATTGTTACTATTGTGCCCGATAGAAGCCCACTATTGTTATTATTGTGCCCTTACATTATTATTGTTATGTAGGCTCTGATTATGTTATGACCCCTTATACTTCTATATATAGAAAGGAGGTCTTTTCATTTGTATCATCCAATAATTGTTCAATTATGTAATGTAAAGGAGATTTCCCCCTCGAAGAGGTTGAATTTTAACGCATTGATCTATCTTTTCTATCTTTTCTTGAGCTGGTTTCATAACATTTGGTATGAGAGCTTTAGATTCTAGGGTTTCGCTACTCCAAACAGGTCATCGTGGAATTTTCGCTATAACTTTTTTCTGCGACGTTTTAGAAGTTGAAAAAAAAATCCATTTGAGAAGACATCGCGCTAAAGCTCGGGTCCGAATTTCAGAGCATTTTCTGCTATAAGTGCGAAGATATGATCTGAGGAAGTTGGTCTTTTTGCAGACAACTGAATTACATTCTAAACAAGCAACCTGGGGAAAATCGTCATAACTTTTTCTCTGAGCATTGGATTGAAATTTCGTAAAAAGGTGCAGAAATAGGATGGAGTTTAGTTTCTTCTATATATTTTTCAGAGACAGAGGTCGAAACAGTGACTCGTAGAACATCGTACAAGGTCGCTCTACTGAATTAGTCTATAATTAGGTCACTGTGACAGATTTGGCATAACTCTTCATTGGAGAATCCAATTGGGGTCAAACTGGTGGCATTGGAAAGAGGACACAGAAGGCTACTGCAAGTTGCAATTTCAGAACTGGATGATCCGAAATTACAGAGATACATCAGATGCAATATCGAGCTCCTACAAAGTGAAAAAATGTGTGTATATTTTTTAAATGTTTGCTTAAGCTTGGTTTGAAAAATTATTTTGAAGGAATTCAAAGGGCATAGTGAAGCATTATTATCAGTAATTGATGCCCCGAAGAAAGAAAATGGAAACACCTAGTAGGCGACATGAAAGCTCTAGCATGACTCATGAAGAAGAGGAAGAAATGCAACATGATATATCAAAATTACCAGACCAAGTGCAACAAGTGTCACTTGCACAAAAAGTAACAAAATCTAAGATGGATGGTTTAAAGAAAGATGTAGAAGCTAATATGGATGGTTTAAAGAAAGTTGTAGAAGCTAAGATGGATTGTTTAAAGAAAGTCTTAGAAGCTAAAATGGATGGCGTGGATGATAAGATGGAAGAATTGAAGATAAATTTGAATAAGTTGATACAAGAAATGGTCACTAATGGTGAAAGGGTAGTAAAGGAAAATCATAATGAGAACAAAATAATGTTAATCATGATTCCATAGACTCTAATGCTGGATCAAAGACCCACCATATTCCAAAAATCGATATGAGGAAGTTTGATGGCAAGGATTCCACAACATGGATATTGCAAATGGAGCAACTTTTTTGATCTCAATAATGTGAAAAACACACAAAAAGTACGTATTGAAACTTTATATTTGGAACCAAATCAGTTTGTATGGTATCAATGGCTTTTCTCTCGTAAACAAATTATCACTTGGGAAATTTTTACGGAAGAATTGACAGCACATTATGAGGATACAAAAAGAAACACTTTTTTTTAGCCAATTGATAAGTCTCAAACCAAAAGGGTTCAATAATGGAGCACATTGAGGAGTTCCAAAAATTGAACATAAGGGTAAAAAATATTCTAGAGGAGCATAGGATTGATGTGTTCATAGGGACTTTCAAGGATAATATCTAACATGATGTTCGCCTTTGGGAACCTAATTCATTAGAGAAGGCATTCAGGTTAACAAAAAAAATGGAAAGAAAAATTATGGCAACCAGGAAGCATACCACTCACAACTATAAAGATGGAAGTGTTGTTTCCCCTAGCCTTCCAAAACCTATAAGGTTGACACCACAAAAATTGGAAGAAAAAATATCAAAATGGCTTTGTTACAGTTGTGATGGCAAATACACTAAAGGTCATAAGTGTGCTGAGAAGAAATTATTCTACATAGATTGTGAAGAACAAGAAGAAAAGGAGCAAGAAAGGTCAAAAGAAGAGGATATACTCCAGGAACAAAGCCTAGATAAAGAAAAAATGAATCTGGTCAGATCTTGTAATGCATTGGTTGGAATTACCACTCCTCAAACCATCAAGATAGAAGGACAAATCAAGAAGAAAAAGGTAATAGTGTCGAT
>APFE031211287.1:0-24943 GCA_000404065.3 Pinus taeda | reverse complement strand
TTCTTCTGGAAGGGAGCTACAACCCCCTTAGCTCTTGTACTAGCTGAAATACTAGTACATAGGTGCTAACCTACAGAAGGCTACTACCTTCTCTTTCCTTCCAAGGACCACGTTTCATCAATTTTCAAACTTGATCCAAAACATCATGTACATTTGCATCACCCAATCTCCTTTAAACAAATAACTTCTCAGAATGCAGTAGCCAGAAAATAACACTAGTAACCAGAAACCAATTTAAACCCAGATCTCTGCAGAAACAGATAAAAGATAGCTAAAATATATTTCAAGAAAGGTCCGCAACTTCATAAGGAAACCTACGGATATCCGCACTTTTGCCGTGACAAGTCTGCGCAACTCCGCACCTACACTGTCTACTGTTCAGCGTACCTATGCACCTACTTCACCGATTCAACTTTGCACCTCCGAATTTAGACAATTTATCAATTCTAAAACATACCCCAGACTGTCAAAATCACAGATCCATTCATGCATCAAAAGGGTCCCAACTCTTTAGTAGATCTGACTTATAATGCTCCAGTTTCTCCTCGATTCAGATTTAACTATGTCTCACCAATGTATTATCAGAAATTCAGATCTTTCTCTTCTTAAGATTTTCAACACTTGTAACTAGCCAAATGATCTCCTTTCCTTTTTATAGGCTAGGCCTCACTCAAAACCATGGACCAAAACCATTGAGAAACAATACCATGGACCCAATACTTGGGTTCAATTCTTTTGGATGCAACACCACAGACCAAAACCATAGGATCAAAAACTTACCATGAACTAACCATAAGATTTCCCATGTGCATGCGCTTTTCTCTGCATGAAAGTGCGTGAACTTTTCTTTGCATGAAAGGAACTTTTCTCTGCATGAAAGTGCGTGAACGTTTCTCTACATGAAAGTGTGTGAACGTTTCTCTGCATGAAAGGAACTTTTCTCTGCATGAAAGTGCGTGAACTTTTCTCTGCATGAAAGTGTGTGAACTTTTCTGCACTATAATTTATCATCTGAGATGAGTGGGCTGCCATCAAGTACAACATATGTATCATAATGCCAGCAAAACAATGTAGTAAGCTCATTTCAAAAACTAGGAAATGTGTTTTCTTAATGATACGTCATCAAGGAAAGAAGAAGACAGTGGCCACGAACTCCACACAGGGCCCCTCCGTACGACAACAAAAGATGAACAAGATTGTGGAGGAGTATGAGAACATCTTCACCTCCCCTGTATGGGTGCCTCTGCACTGTCAGATCAAGCACTCCATCGATTTGACCCCAGGAACATCGTTGACCAATCTATCGACGCTCTGTTCTTGAGAACGACAAAATCAAGATGCAGATTTAGGAGCTGCTATAGAAAGGTCACATCCGGCCAAGTTCATTGCCCTGTGAGAGCCCAATTGTGTTGGTACAAAAGATTGATAGGACTTGGAGACTCTTTATTGACTATTGGGCGCTAAACAAGATCACTATATGGAAGAGGTACATGATCCCACAGATTAATGACCTTCTCTACCAACTCAAGGGGGAAAATTATTTCAGCAAGATTGACTTGAAGTCCAGATACCACCAGGTACCAATTGAACCCTCTGATGTGTAGAAGACTGCCTTAAAAGCCAAGGAGGTCCTTTTTGAATCGTTGGTTATGCCTTTCGTGTTGACGAATTCTCCTGCAACCTTCATGAGGTTGATAAATGAAATCTTGCATCCATTCTCCAACTCATTTGTAGTGGTATACTTTGATGAAATCCGGATCTTTAGCTAGAGTTGGGAAGAGCACCTCCACCATATTCGACGGGTTCTCCAAACACTGCGGCAACATAAGTTGTGTGCTAATTTGGATAAATGCACTTTTAGTAGGACCCAAGTTCAGTATCTGGGATACATTATTGATGAACGGGGGGTGCATGTGGACCCATTCAAGATCCAAGTCATTCAGGATTGGTCAGCCCCAATCACTCTGACAGAGCTCCGTAGATTTCTAGGTTTTGCCAATTTCTACGGCAGGTTCATGTTGGGATTCTCTCATATCACTTGTCCCTTGATTCAAGTCACCAAGGGAGGAGCGAAAAAAAAATTATTTTGGTATGAATATCAACAAAAGGTATTCGCAGAGTTGAAACATTGCCTCTGCTCTACACCAGTGCTCACATTACAAGACTTGCAACAACCATTTGAGATCAAGACAAATGCCTTTGACTATGATATTGGGGTAGTCCTTACTCAACAGGGGCATATAGTGGCCTATCAAAGTGAGACACTTTCATACACAGTCCGGAAGTATCCCACTTATGACAAATATATGTATTCCATTGTGTAGGCATGCCGACAATGGAAGCATTACATTTTTGGGAAGGAAACGATCATCCACATAGACCACCGACCCTTGAAATTCATACAGAGGCAAGGGAAGTTGCAAATGATCACCATTAGAACTGGTCCACATACCTGCAACAGTTCCATTTGACTATCAAGTATAGGAAAGGAAACACCAAAAATGTTACAAATTGCCTCAGCCGACCACCAATCATGGCGTTAAGCACCATGCTCAACTATTGTGGGCACGAGACTTCTGATTGGCCACTTCACTACAAAAGCAACCCAAAATTTAGCCACACATATTATATGCTCCTGGGATACCTTTTTGGTCCTTCAAGCGAGCGTGCTAAGATGATTTGGGAAACACACTACAGTCAGGTTGCTAGGAATTTCGGGGTCAAGAAAATGGTGGCAGTACTGCAAAAGTATTTCTATTGGCCAAATCTTTGACATGATGTCAGGAAGTACATCAGATCCTGCACTACCTGTACCATTTCCAAACCAACCATCAAGAATCAAGGCCTATATACTCCGTTTCCTACCCCTACATGGATTACATGTGGGGAATTCCTTCTACTAAGCATGGAAACAACTGTGTATTTGTAGTCATCGATAGATTTTCGAAGATGGCCATTATGGCAGCCTGTAAGAAGAATATCATAGCAGAAGCCACTACTAAACTCTTCTTCTAATAAGTGTGGGCACACTTTGGGATCCAATAGTTTATCATCTCATATCGGGGCATCAGGTTCCTCAATACATTTTGGTCATGTCTCTGGTCAATGATGGACACCAAGCTCACTAAGTCCATAGCTTTCCATCCTCAAACTAATGTCCAGACAAAGGTCGTCAATAGGATGGTCATATACATTCTATGCATGTACAACTCAAAGCATCCATGCACATGGGATGAGAACCTCCCCTATGTCTAGCACAGCTATAATTGAGCTCTCCACAGCTCGACTAGTCACATCCCTTTTCAAGTGCGCTTAGGATTCCAACCACTGTGTCCCATTGATGTGGCCATACCATTTGCCACTACTTGGGAAGATTTGACTCATGTCCAATCTGAAGACGATAAGGAAAACAAATTCATTGAGCACATCCAACATATCCACTAGTAGGTCCATGACATTCTAGAGAAATCAAATGCCAAATACAATCAACAACATGATGAACATTGAGGGCCACACAAGTTTCAGGTGGGTGACAAATTCTTGTTTCATTATCAGAAGGAATGCCTTACCGGAGCCTATCAAAAACTCAGACCACTCTGATATGGTCCTTACACCATTACCAAGGTTGTGGGAGACAATGCGTTTGAGCTCAGCATTTCCCCATTCCTTGGCTTGCACCCAGTGTTCAATGTGGACCACCTTCAACCATACTTCCCACCATTGCCAAACGCATAAAACATTGCAGAACAGATCAAACCTAAAGAGTTAAATCCAGATTGCATGGAACAAGCCCCAAGTGATCATATCATGGACATGCAAATCAACAACACCTGGCAGTGAAGGACCCAACTATATCGAGTTGTCAAAGTAGGCCAACTCCTTCACCAGGGAAAGTGGCTCAATAGGGACCAAGTTCAGTGGATGCTTCCTCATCTCATGGAGGAACTCAACGCAATGGGGACCATTGCTTCCTAAAGGGGGAGGAATAATCTAGGTGGATATTGGTGGCCACCTGCCTATTCCACTTGGACCCCCACCATTGTTTCTTTTAGTTTTTCAGTTTCCTTATTTGTAGCACAATTTCCTATTTTTGGCAGTTTTTTGGGTCCTAAACTTCGGGACTCCTCAGATAGATCTTTCTAATGAGGTATTGTGCACATCAAATGGATATCGTATGCTAAATTTACGACCTCAGGAAGTTGATGTACCAATTTACCCAAATGGGGCCCATAGTTTGGCATTTCATCTCCTAGGGTTAGGTTTTTGGATGTTTAGGGTTTTCCATTATTTCTCAACAATAAATAGGCCTTTGAGCCTCATTGTAACACATTTCATAGGCATTTAGCCAAAACATCTCTTCTCAGAGATAAGATACCATTGCTTGAGTTAGTCTTATTTCCATTCTGTTTGTAAGCATATTTTAGTGTTTGATATTAATGAAATGAAGTGTTATTTCTACTACATCTTTGTATTTATGGTGATATTTTTAATTTGTTGCATTCCTATTTAAATCTGGATCACTTAGGGGTTAGTTACCTAAGTGGTTGGGATGGCTCCTGGGAGTTCTGTTTCTAATGTGGAAGGTCTGTGTGATGTGTTCCACCGGTTCCATTTCCTTAACTGACACATAGGGAGTCAAATCATATCATAGTAACTTCTCATCACATGTTTACCCTGGCTGGCCGGTTACTTGGGTAGATGTGGAAGGAGGGTGTTACAGTTCGGTCAAGGGAGAATGTATTCTAGCTATTCAATCATCAATAAAAGTGCTTGTATCCCTCCAAAATGCCTTTCTCCTTTCTATGTATACTATCGGCCTTATCTATGCATTTAGGACTAGTAATTATGCCCAGTTTTTTTTTATTCTTGCCTTCAAAAATTCAAAATAGGGAATTCTCTCTTCTTAAGATGAGATGGTGCAAATTTGATCTTCTTTTCTTCTCTCACTTCATAACATGTATTTTCTACCATGTTAATAAATCTAAGGTAGAGGGTTATGTTAAATATTAACTTAATTTCTCTTTAATATTTGACACTTTCTTGAGATTTAGCTCCTTCCATGGTTTCGGTTACAAATCAATGTGATGCGTCAATCATAGATTTATATCCCAATACAATCATTGAAAATTCATAAGATGATCCATCTTGGCTCACACAAATAGGTTGGTAGATCATCACTTTGGTCCATACAGATAGAGAGACAAGTAGGGTTAGGCTATACACTAGGGATGTGTTATCCCACTTGGGCTTGATAACCCCTATTCACTAACCCCAAATACAAGGAGGGTGGAGAATGCCATATATTTGATAAATTTATGATATAATTCAATTAAATCCATTAGGAACACCAAGAGATTATAATCATATTTCCATGTTAAACTAAGATTTTACACTATCTATGCCCATGATAAGTCAGCCATCTACTACTTTGTATCCCTATCCCACTCTATCATACACTTCCACACTCCTAATTTAGGTGCTAGCTACTCCTACTTCAATGCCTAATTGTTGGCCTATATGGGCTAGACCCAGGTTCGGAAGAATGATTTAGCTAAGCAAATCCCGCAACTACTAGCCCTTTCGGCAATAGTCCGTGGAGCGCGGACTGAGGTCTCACCCGAGGTAGCAAGGGAGGGCACTAGAACCAGGTTTCTGCACCCTTGGGATGTTTGGATGTGGTCCGGAGGTATCACGCACCATTCTGCAACCTCGCGCTGCTCTATATTTGCTTAGATCTAGACCCATAATTATTTTAACTTTCTATGATCACGATGTTTACATATTTAATTAATTTGATGAAGTATTGTAAATCATATCTACTTAGAAGGGTCTTTAAGCAACAATTTACCAGATTTAACCAGTTCACACATTTATAATAAACTCATATTCAACTATATCTATAACATAAGCATATGCACATAGATTAAACAGTTATATCAGACAGATTCGCAATAACTTAGATTGTAACACAGAATTTGCAAAAGAAACTTATCTTTATTTCCACTTATCACCAATATATCCAGATCTACCCTGCACACTCAGTTGCAGGGGTCTGTGCGCATAGCTATGGACTCTTCCAGGCCTCTGTGCACACAGCTGTAGAGCCTTTATCCACTACCCAAACCCCTAACTCGAACTTATAGACGCTTTCAGAATACTTCCCTCAAAAGCCCATCACATTTTAGATCCAAAACTATCCAACCAAAACTTAGCTAACTCTACCCATAGAGCCTCGCTCTATTTATGCCTTTCCATGGACCTCGATCCATGGGGGGGCCAACTCATCTTACATTTCTTTATATTATTTTTGGGCGGACTACCCTTTGACTTCAACCTATTACAAATCGCACTCCATGCTTCTCACGGATTCTTTACCCAAAATTGCGGTCTTCGTGCCCCATGACCATTACGCAAGGCTTCCGCTACCCAACAGTCCCCCAACACAATCATCATGACTCGTCTTGAGTCACTTAGCTAGTGCGGGAATCTTTGCATGGAAATCGATCAGCAACTTCTACATCTCGCCGGTCTCTGCAAAAAATTCGGCTGCGAGCCTCTGTACCTTTTCCAAGTGAGCGGCTGAGGCATCCCTATCACTTGCAGCTGCTTTCTCTGTCACACATATTGCTTGCATTTGTGTTACCTTGCCTTCAATGTTTGTAGATATGCTAAACGCTTCATCAAGTCAAGGTTGGATACGTTCTTTAGGCACTGCCTCCTATTGCTGCTCCACGTCAACTTGGGCTTTGAGCACCTGGGCCTCTTTCATTTTGGCCAACTGCTGTGTGATAGTGACCATCTGTATAGCCCCGCAGGTGGTGTCATAGGCCTACTGTAGCTTGGGCACCTCGGTTTCTACTTGCTGAATGGTTGGGTCCTCTTGGAGGGAGGTGAGTATCCTGAGCGATTGGTCAAGTAGTCCTGAGCATTCACAAACAACACTACTCATTGCTTCTAGTCCAGTTAGAACTTCATCGTGGCGATGTTCCCATTTGGATGGACGTGTGGGAGGTTGGGCCTTGAGACGAAGCTCTGCAACCTGTAACGTTAGTTCCTCCTGGTTTCTTGTGGCCTCTGCTTGGGTCGTGCGAAAGCCGACTGCCATGTGCTGAATCTTGGTAGCTGGTGGGAGGTTCCCAGGGATGGCTAGCTCGAGTATTGTGCTACACACCTCTGCCATAGCTTGTTCTGCCTCCCGGTATCATGCAACCAGGTCACATGCTAGAGAGTGATATGTTCTATATTTGCCTTCTACTCTGTCAAGAGGTGGAAAGCACAACCTTCCCTGGCTTGAAACTCTTGAGTTACTCCCTCTTGCAGTAGATATAGTATTTCTCTAGACAAGATGGCTAGATTTAATTCCCAACTACCTTCATCACATGTGGCTACAACTTGGACAACACCTGCTGGTAAGGGGAGGATGTGTGGCGTGTGCGTTCTAATCCTCTGTACAGCAAAAACTATGTCTTCTGTGGGCTTGTGGGTGACCCAGCCCGAGATTCGCTCTTGTAAGGCTTGTAACTGTGCTCTGATCTCCCCAAACATAGTTTTTTGCATGGTGATTAGTTCAAGAAACGCGCTGGTGGTAACATTGCTTATGGGCTAGCCACTATCCATGAATTCTTTTTCCAGAGCCTTCGTTGTTTTGGACTTTTTCTGGGTGACCAGTGATTCCTCAGCATGCGACTGCTTGAGGTGGTCCTGCGTCTCTGTTTCTTGTTGCGGATCCTGTTCCAACTCCATTACCTGATCTGTCTAGTTCCCCACTGTTATTGGGCTCGTGGTGGCCTCTTGCTACAAAGTGACTTGTTGTTCCTGGCGTGTTCTTTCTACCAGCTGAGTGAGTCGCTACTGGCATTCCTTCTTTTGCTGCTGTGTGGCCAATCTGTTGAGAACGACCTTCTCTAGGGCGTGCCATTCCAGAGGCCATGCTGCCACTACCACATAAATGGCATCATCTGTTGCGAGGAACGAGAGTGTGACCCAATATTGCTCTGGATCCTTTCGCGCGCGAATATACACATGATGCATGTATACTTTGAACTCGACCATGCCTTAAAAATTATTGTGGATCGTGGAGGAAATGCGTGGTCTTCGATCAATCCGTGTCTGTATCTTCTCTTCCATGGAGGTCCAAAACACTTAGATCGTGGAAACCCTTGCTGCATCCTTTGTAGCCTAGAGTGAAATATACTGCACGGCTTCAGGTAGGTTATCCTCAATGCGGGGAAACTAGCTTTCATGCGGCAATTCACCTGTAACCAAAAGGATTGATAAGAGCAACCATGCATAATGAAAGGTCTTACCTTTGTCTTGTGCTTCTTGACAATTGGTCAAGAATCCGTCGCATAAAAACTGTGACCAATTGAAATAAATCCCCTCGGCACACTACCCTTCCAATGCAATCACAAAGGCTGGCACCTCATCCACGCAACATTTTCTCATGAGTTTATCAGCTAGTAGCTGAGTGGCAACTCGTACTGCGCGGTCGTTGATGCTTGCTATGACATATCCCCACTTTCCTTTATCTATATGGTACTTCTCCTTCACTGTTTCGGCGAGGCCTCCCTCATTACTGGTTCCTGCTATGTCTGCGGGGTTATTCCCTTTAAGGAGCAGGTGTGTAATCCAGTGGATTAGGTCAGCTATGATAGGGATTAGTTCTTCCAACCAGAGATATCCATCATGGATGAGACATAGCAATTGTTGGATCACAAATATGGTGATGGTCGTGCGGCGATATTGAGCTATCCACTTGAGATTTAGTAGCCCCGCCCTCTGCACACCCAGTAACCACTTCTACGACAATAGCTTGTCTTCAGCTAATTCGGGGAACTTTTCACTGTCTGCAAGGTCCCAATATTTGAAATTGATGCTTGGAACATGCCCCATTGGCAACCCTTTGAACCTTATATTGTCTGGAAGAAGTTGGCTCTGGAGCGTAGTTTTTGCAGCGCCTACTCCTTTCGATATCTTGGTCGTCCTGATCCATGGAGACAGATATGGGGGTAGCAACGAAAGTTGAAATGCAGTTTCTTCTTCCTCTACCTGTGCGTCAATCTGATCAATCAAGTCTTGCAAATCATCGTCCTCCCCAGCGGGTTCGGTGGTTACTGCTTTGCCTTTGTCAATGGCTGAGCGTTTGTTGAGTCTTGGGGAGGATCGGACTATTCCCATCTTCTGCTTATTCTTCTTGGGTCGCGGGGTACGTGGGGACTTAGGAACTTCAGGAACTTGAGTCACCTCCTTGGGCTCTTCTTAATTCATTTGTATTTCTTCTACAGCCTGTGCTCGGGTTCTTGCAATAGTACTCATGGAGTGCCTGGTAGCTGCGTACTTGCTGCTTTTTGCTGGTTCAAAGTGCCAAAAGTCCAGTGCCGGCCACAAGCTATGAGATTTAAAAAAATCCCTCCCCTTCATTTTCAGTTCATCAGTGGCATCGATTTGGCAGATCTTTGCATATCTCATCTAGAACTTTCGTCTTAATGTCCCGCCACCCGCTCCTTTATGACATGATTGAACCTTCCTATCAAGGCCAATGTAGCTAACGGTCATATTTTGACTTTTCCCCGTGGTAGTGCTATCTTGGGCGCACAGCTGTGAACTTGGGGACTGCCTAATTTGGTAAAGAATCCTTTTGCCACACCGGTTTTTCGCAAACTGGTTTATAGTACCACACCTTCTTTCAAATGCTCAAGGCACTGAGACTATAGTTTCTAGTGCTAGTCAGGTACTCACACCTTTGGTGCGAGTTTGGACCGTCCCTGATAGCCCAAGTTGTGAGCACCTCTGAAACATTTGGGTAATCGGTCTGGGGTTTATATTCTTCCGTGAGTGCAGGCGCAGCCATGGTAGCAGGGTCGCAGCACATTCCTGGGCTACTCTGTCTTTTCTGAGTTTCCTTCTGTCATCTATTACAGGCCCAGAAAACCCGTGGTATCTGCAATTTCCCTGAACTCCTACTAACCTTGGCATCGACCTCTTGGGCACCGGTCTATTGGGGTGGCTTCGGGCTCCTACTTCTAAGATGGTTGGATGTCCACACCTCAGACACCTGTAGCCTATGCTGGTGAGGAACGCTTACTTTGTTTTGCTCTTTTGGCATTACGCGCGCCTTCCTTCAACACCTGCGCCATGTCATTCGCATCTTCGAGGTTACACCTTATCCAAACATAGCAATTGCGCGGGATGTTTTCATGAATACCTCTAGCTGTTCCTTTGCTCCTATTGTCACCATTCGACTACAATTGAGTGTGGTGACTTCATGCAGTCGATTCTTCCATCGTTCAACCTCTTCATCTGAGTCTGATGTACAAGAACTATCGCGGTCCCATGAGAGTTAACCATCCACTATTGGTTTGACCCTATCTTGATCTTGCGATGTAATCTGGAAGATATAGTCCAACTCTCCATCGGTGTCTTCATCATGCACGAGCTCCAGTATATTGTGCCCCTTCTGCGGGGTTCAACGAGACCACTACATGGAGAGCTTTCTTTTCGAATACCATTTTTTGTTTCTTGAGGTTGATTATTCCATTCATATCCGTTGCTCAATCTATCCCTAATAGTGTAGGAAATGGGTTACTGTCATCCACAATTTCGATGACTTCAAAATCAGTCTAGGTGCTGGCACCATCGATGTCTACTGTAACTCCGTGCAGGCATCCCATGGGCAAAATCTTCTATTGGTTAGCCATCCGTAGTTGAATCGGTGACCATTGCAGTGGAGGCCTTCCCATGCATTCCCAAGTCTACTTTGGTAAGACATTCATGTTCGACCCCAAATCTAAGACGACCTGATCCATCTCATAGTCTCCGATCTGGATAGTTAGTCACATTTCCCACCCAATGCACAAAGCATGTTTACCTAATTTTCGGATCATTCGTTGTTCATCTGCTCCTAAGTTATCAATTCCTGCAGCCCTTTCACCGCTTTAGCATCCATGAGCAAGTTCATGTAGGTTTCCAAGAAGATGGTTAGCAAAGATGTATCCTTCTTTGGTCCTAATTGATCCTTACTTCCCAATGTAGAAGCTTCCACGAAGCTCTTCTTGGCTTCCATAAAGGTTTCCTTCACATGCTCCAAGTCAAAGTCTGGTTGTTTCGAGGGGGCCTTACAGACCCATGCATCCATCTCTAGTTGTTTCCCCTTATCTTCTCCAGTGGTAGTGCCAATCCAGAGCATCATATTTATGTTCGACTCCTCTATACGAGGTTCAGCCTTCATCATCTGGACGTTCTGAGTGGGGTTGGCCGAAAGCACCCCCTTTTCTCGCATTTGACCAATCAACGTGGGACAATCGACTACTTCGTGGTCAAATTGGTAACAATAAGGACAATAAGCTTTGGTCGGGTTCATGCAATCCCGCACGTAATGCCCCGACCCTCCACAATTGTAGCAAATTAATTGCCCTCGTCCCCATCCATGTTCCATGCCTCCGAAACCCTGCCCACATCCTTGGTACCCTCCCCACACAAATGGTGCAGTGGGATCTTGCCAATGCACCTATGTTTGCATCCTATATGCAGGTGTTCGATCCATTAACATTTGGTGACTGCGGCAATTTCTTTCCTCGTGGCCCACCATTCTGCAAAAGTTACAAAATAATTGTTGAGGAGGGAGTTGTCTTAATCTTGGAAATAGGTGACAATTGTCTGTGGCATGCTTTCCTCCCACTTCATAGATTTCACACCAGAGTGCGGGCGCTATGCTTGGCCCAGCTTGTACCTCTGGTCGCAACGTTATTGGCCCCACTCCTATCACATAGTTCGCAAAGATTAGACAGTGGTCCTTATTGTGGCCCGGTCCCTTACATTTGATACACCATCCCTCTTCCCATACCTTTGTCCTAGGCACCTATCCTTGTTTCAAGCTTCGCATCTCTAAACATAAGTTTTGTATTTGCGCTTGGATTTGCTGGACTCCCAACCCTAGGTCCTGTATTAAGGTTTCGTGTAGCCGCATTACTGCCTCCAACACTTCAACTTGGGTTGAGATCTTTTTTTGCGACAAAGCCGACCTCAGATATGGCATTAATGATGTGACAAACCAAGCACGGTGTTGCGCATAGGTCAATGTCATGTTGGCTTTGTGGATGGTGCTTTTCAACCTCTGATCTAAATCCCATGGGGTTTCACCAGGCAACATTACAATTTCCTTGAACCCAATAATTGACTATGCTTCTGACTTGGGTTGTCCAAATTCCTTGTTTAGTGCCTCCTAGATTGCTACCAATCCTTCATTTGGATGATCACTTGAATATTTCATGTACTAGGTCAATGCGTGGTCCTGCAGCGCGCTAACTAAGGTAGCCTTCTTGATGTTTTCATCTGTGATTCACTGCACGTCCCATACAAACTTTATCACAAACTATAACTAGCCCAGTTCCTCATTTCCTATCCCTTTAACTATTGGCAGCTGGATTGCGCTCGTCATCCTGACTTTTGGTGGTGGCAGAGTTGGGGTAGAGATCGGTGTTGGGGTGGATGGATTCGATGTAGGTGAAGTGGGTGGTGGCATGGATAAAGGTGGTATCAGTGGGAAGTGCTCCCTGATCAACCAGAAAACACTCCCTGGTGAGAACCTTGCCAGCTCCTCCTCGCTTTCCCCGGAAATAGAAGCTAAAGGACTATTCTTTACTCCTCTCGTTCTGCGGTAACCTCTTCTTCTCCACGTTACTCTAGACAGCAATAAACGCGCATAATCTATTTTTCACACAACAACATCTTATTCCATGTATTCAATGATTTGATATACCTACCCCGAGGTCCTTGAAGAAACCGCCTTTCTACTTTGCTATAGCTCACAGTTGTATCAATTGCAAACTCAGTGATAAATCCTCCTATTACCTGATCTAGCTAATAATCTACTGGACGTGTGATTTTATCCTCGGTGACTTCTAGCCTACGTACCAGTTCCAAGGTCCACATAATAGGCTGGTCCAATCTACACCTTCCCATACTGTCAGCTAGCCTTGCGATCCACTCATACAACTCTACTGGAAATGTCGTGAAGAAGATTACATGAATGTCTGTGAATATATAACGGTCCAGCCAATCTTCCTCTGATACTCGTAGGTTTCTGTTTCCCTACACTGCAAACTCGTGGAGTTTCAGATCCCACCACTTTTCAATCTCTTTCTTTGTAGGGTTCCAGGGTTCCCACATCAAACACCCCTTAGGCAGATCTCGGTCCCGGTAATGGAACCATTTGTTGGCTTTTATGGACCTAACCTAGGTTTGGAAGAATTATTTAGCCAAGCAAATCCCGCAACTACCGGCCCTTTCGGCAACAGTCCGCGGAGTGCAGATTGAGGTCTCACCCGAGGTAGCAGGGGAGGGTGATGAAACCAGGTTTTTGCACCCTTGGGATGTCTGGATGTGGTCCGGAGGTATCGTGCGCCGTTCTGCAGCCTCATGCTACTCTATATTTTCTTAGATCTAGACCCAGAATGATTTTAACTTTCTATGATCATGTTGTTTACATATTCAATTGATTTGATGAAGTATTGTAACTCAGATCTACTTAGAAGGGTTTTTAAGCAAACATTTACCAGATTTAACTAGTTCACACATTTAGAATAAACTCATATTCAACTATATCTATAACATAAGCATATGCGCATAGATTAAACAATTATATCAGATAGATTCACAATAACTCAGATTGTAACACAGAATTTGCATAAGAAACTTACCTTTATTTCCACTTATCACCAATATATCCAGATCTGCCCTGCGCACTCAGCTGCAGGGGTCCGCGCACATAGCTGCGGACTCTTCCAGGTCTCTATGCACATAGCTGCAAAGCCTCTATCCACTACCCAAACCCCGGACTCGGACTTACAGACGCTTTCAGAATACTTCCCTCAAAAACCCATTACATTTCAGATCCAAAACTATCCAACCAAAACTTAGCTACCTCTACCCATAGAGCCTCGCTCTTTTCATACCTTTCCATGGACCGTGATCCATGGGGGGGCCGACTCATCTTAGATTTCTTTACATTATTTTTGGGCAGACTACCCTTTGACTTCAACCTATCACAAATCGAGCTCCGCACTTCTCACAGAGTCTTTACCCAAAATTGTGGTCTTCGTGCCCCATGACCGTTACACGGGGCTTCCACTACCAAACACTAATCACAACAATTTGTGATTATGATGAAATTTTAAGTACATATGTGTGTAATTTCCATGATGGGATGTATGAATTTCCATCCCCACATTTCCCATCAATGATTGTAACCTTGAATGGGCTAGAACTAGTCTATCTAATCATCTCAAAATGACCTGATAGATGAAAATTTACAATTTTTGTCATCATCACTTCACATTATCTAAAATATGACCCTTTCTAATGATTATATTCATGAATTTATGGTAGTTCATCCCCTTTATCTCTCCTATGATTGATTGTGACAACTGGTGAATAAAGGACAATTTATAAGTAGGGTATCTTGTCAATAAAGATCTGTCAATTATCCTTTATTCACTAGTTGTCACAATCAATCATAGGCTAGGTAGAGGGCATGGCCTGCCACAAGTTCATGCATATAATATATAGAAGGGGTCATCTATAAGAAAATGTGAAGTGATGATGATAGAGATGGTAAATTTTCATCTTCCAAGTCATTTTGAGATGATGACAACATATTAGTGCTAGCCCATTCAAGGTTATAACCATTGATGGGCAACGTGGGGAGGACAATTAATACATCCCATCATGGACATTACACTCATATGTACTTAAATTACCATCATAATCACAAAATGTTGTGAATTGACAACTAATATATGTTAGAATTTTGTTAGGCTAATATAGATTAGAAAATGCAACCAATATATGACCAGTTACAATAAATATAGTAGAAAATATTGGATGTGTGAGCATTGAAGCCTCCCATTGCACTAGTTAGTGAAAATCCAAATATGTTCTTGAGCTTGCTTAGCTTAAAAAAAAAACTTGAACAGTTGTCTTCAAAACCTTTCTAATAATCTATATAATTCAATATAAATTCTATATAATATGTATCTTTTAAAAGCTCCCCTTATGTGTTTCAAGTGATACTCTCTCATTTTTTAATAGAATGTGAAATTATCTTTGATAGTTAGTCATCATCTTTCCAATCATGTTCTCAAAAGCATGATCCATTTCCCTTTGAAAAGTGGCACGAGCATTCATTATACCAAAAGGAATTTGAACATAAGTGTATGTTCCATGGGGTATTGTGAAAGTAGTATGGTGCCCATCTTATGCAACAAGGACCTCAATATACCATAAATAAACATCCAACATGGAAATGGTATCTATTATGTTCCCTAGGACATTTTGAAAGTAGTATGGTGCCCATATTATGCAACAAGAACCTCATTATACCATAAAGAAACATCCAACATGGAAAATAAGATAGATACAATTACTTGTTGCAATAACAATTCCATGTTCGAAGGTGCTCAATTGAGATCTCTAAAGTAGACACAAAGGTGGAATTCTTTATTCCTTTTTATAAAAAATACTTCATTGGAAATCCATTCACGATAACAGATTGAAAAAATGGTTTTAATATTTCTACTTTTCAAGCTCGGCCCTAACCAAAGGCTTCATTTTTTTATTGATCACCCTAGCCTTCAACCTAAATGGTTTTGAATAACATGTTGCATAGTATTTCTATTATACTCATTGTTTTGAATTGGTAGCATAGCATTGAAAAGTGTAACTAGGTTCATTATTCATAATGTTTAAATGTAATCATGATTTGATGCATTTGATGAAAAGAGAAAAATACATTTTATTATTATTTTCCATGCTCAAGATTATTTTATTTGTAGTTCAAGCACCCATTAGATGCTTCTAGATTTTTTCATTGAGTCAATGAAGTCAATTTAGTCATTGTAATATGTATACGACCCATTTAGGCACCATGTATCAAGTCAAATAATTTTTTGTAATGTCAAAAAGTGTCGTAAAGGTCATTCAAGACCTTGTCAACAAGCAGGCAACAAGTTGGCCTATCAAATAGTGAAGTCGGCGTCATACATATGACATGTCAGCCTATTAGGGCTCCCTAGAAGCCTATATATAAGATGAAAATAGACCACATTTGAGATCATTTCAATCAAACTCATAGGAAGATCGTACAAGCACAATGAGCACAAGAAGAACCAACCAAGAAAGAGGAGAATAAGAAGAGGAAGGATTGAAACTTTTTTAGGGAAACTTCACCTCATACATGCGAAATTATTAGGGCATCTTTGACTGTAGTAAGATCGAGTTACAAAACTATTAAGAAGTCAATATTTGGTGTCAAGAAGACTCACATTACAAGACAAGTTATCTAGAAAAATGAGGCACATCAAGAAAAGAGAGGAGAGAGTCATTTCAGCATTATGTCTACCCACATGTGCGGAAGTATAGAGATTGCATGTAGGTTGAGAGTTGCAGACCTGCAATAGAAGCCAAGATTTTTAGAAGAGAAGTTGAAACCTCATACTTGAAGCAAGTTTGACTAGTATTGACTTTGTGAAGAAAATTTCATCAAAAGGATTTTTGACTTAGTCTTGGAAGGGTCTTTGATAAGGGTCATAGGTCTTGGAATTCATCATCTGAACATACTATAAGAAGAGAAAAATTATTGTAGGTTTTCTTCTCAAGAGGAGAGGTTTTGGCACTGGCTTGTAGCCTACATTTTGTGTTCTCTTGTCCCATTGTTCTTCATTATTTGGTAGTTGTTTTATGATTAAAGAACTCTATAATAATCAAGTAAAAAAGAGATAACTACAAGTACATAAGCTTTTAAAGAAAATCACAAGAAACTATCAAAGTAAGAAAAATCACCTAATTTAGCTACCCCTAGATTTATCAACATGGTATCAGATCTAAGGTGACTACAACAAGAAGAAGATACAACTTGAAGATCACATCATTGAAGAAGGATACATAAGGTCCGAGCACAAGGAGACCTTCTAGGAGGAATAAGAAGCTTCAAGGACATCAAATCATCAAGGAATATAAGGATCATCAAGAGAATAAAGCGTCAAGGAGGA
Organism: Pinus taeda; assembly: GCA_000404065.3. Lineage (NCBI taxonomy): Eukaryota > Viridiplantae > Streptophyta > Pinopsida > Pinales > Pinaceae > Pinus > Pinus taeda. The sequence continues at coordinate 7,898 of APFE031211287.1, read as the reverse complement.
GTACACATCAAATGACAAGTATCACATCATCATAAGAATAAAAAGACCTCAAATACCCTACCTCCATTCAAATAAGGATTTTACACATTTGAATCATATTGAAGTCTCCACATTCTACATTTTTACATCCAAATGAAGAAATAAGAAGAATTTACATCATCATCAAGGTGATCTCCCTCACATTGAAGAAAGGATCACGTCTATAGCATCCTTGAAGAAAATCATCAAATAAGGCATCATCCATTGTCAACATCAAAAGAGTAGTGGAAGCGATCATCAAGAAGACGTCTCATCAAGAAGGCATTAAATTGAATATATCATCTTCAAAGGAGCATATTCACTTGACATGTAAGTATTTTATATTTTTATGTCTCAATCCTCAACCAAATGACTTCATTTTGCAAGGAGAACAATAAATTGGTTGGTACATTGAACTACCTTGCAAGGAAGAAGCGAATTTCTTTAATTCTCATGGAGAATGAAGTTATTGAATATGTAAAGGGCTCCATCACCAATCCATCTATAGAGAAATCTCATTCACTATAAAAATACATGAAAGGGTAAATAAGGGCACAAAGGATCCTCATAGATTCTATTAAGGATTATCTCATCCCTTATGTTGCAAAGCTGATGACAACAACAAAGATTTATGATGAATTGGTGGAGCTATTTTTTGTGGGCATTGCATGAGAAATCATATATTTGAGAACCAAACTATACAAGATGGAAATATCAAGGGAAGAAAGGATAACTTCATATTTCATGAAGTTATTTAAAATTAGAGATCAACTACAGGAACTTGGAGCAGTAATGATTGATCGAGAGATGACCACCATAGTTCTCAATGCACTACCTGATGAATGGGGGAAAATTTGTGTCAAGCATCTATGGGAAGAAGGAAACCACTCCATTCAGTGAGGAGTGGTCATTATGCCAAATTGAAGAATCTAGATTAAAATAAAAGAATGATGCCAGATCAAATGAATCATCTCAAGCATATGAAACATCAACAAGAAAGAAATATTTGGGAATTTTGAGCCTCGAAAGAAGTTTCACAAGAGAATTTATATGTCAAAGATTCAATTCTATGAGTGTAATGAATATTGGCATTTCAAAAGGAGTTTTCCTAAACTCAATAAGGGAAACATGAAGATAAAGGAAACAAATGAATCCCATGTCACCGAAGAAGTGGAAGAACCTGAAAAGAAGAAGAAAATAAGGAGGAAGTGAAATATCTATACTATGACTGAGATAACACCATATACTTAATTCTTTTCAATTTTGTAGAATATAGTTGTCATGATGAAAATAATCACACTATGATAGATGCATTATAGTTCAGATAGAGATGACATCTTCACTAAATCATGGAGAGATAGCTGAAGTAGGAGTAGGAATCTACATGGTTAAGGAAATCATCATGATAAGTAGCTCATGGAATCTTCATTAGAAGCATATAAGGACAACCGAAGTAGTAGTATATAAGGTTGGAGGAAATCCATCTAGCAAGAGAGAAGATAAATATATCATCATACATCATCATTGTTAGGAAGAAGCATTTGCAAAACTAGGATCATCAAGATCCTCCATTGGAATATTCATTAGAAGGTTCACCTCCACTTAGAATAGGTAAGTGTCTCATAAAAAGTCTACATTCCACCTTGTGTGGGATCTACTAGTTAAGAAGGATAAAGGCATTATGACAAGGAATACATCATGTCAATATGGTTGAAATATTCTCATCTTCAAGGAAGGAAAAATAAGCTTCTAAAGGAATCCTAAATAACCAAGAGAAGGAAGAGGTATGTATATATTTAGATAAATTCATGTCATCATATGGTTTAAAATGCTCTATCTCATGGGCATGATGAAATCATAAGAATCCCTTCCATTAGAATGATGCATGAAGGCATGTAGTCAATGTGCCTAGAACTCTTCTATATATCGACAAGATGAAATCAAAATTATATGAACTCATGGAGAACACGAGATGGTTATAAAATATGGTTCATATGATGAAGGAACTATGAAATATTTTGAGGAAGAAATAAGTAAATAAAAGGTGAAAGAAGAGTTTATGAGAAGATGCATCTACTTAGATAAGACAATATGATCAACACTTGTTAGCTAGAAGGATTAGCTATAACATATCCATGGAGAAGGTATGAAGACCCTCGTATGTATTCTGGAAAAAGAGAACCTTGGTAAAGGCGTGACTTGGAGATGGATTCATACAATATGTGAAAGGAATTTGACGCAGGAATCATATGTCATGACAAAAAGGCCATCATAAAAAGGTTACTTTGATTTAATGTTCATTTTTATTTTTGAAAACATCTAGTTGGGTTAAAATAGAGCTACCAAAAGAAGGTTTTAGAAGTAACCTACAACTAGCACTCATAAGATTGCATGGAACATCCTTAAAGAATGAATGACTTGGAAGAGGTAGTTGTATGAAGGATAGCTAGATGTAGACTAGAAGATTACTTTCTAATGAAGAGAAGGATGACATGACTATTGGTTCAACTGATGTTTTGTTGAAGGGAAATGATGAATAAGATGGCCGATGACCTATGAAGAAGAAGGCTTGATGATGAAGAAGTTGAAGTTCATGAAATGATGTGGAAAGAAGTATCCCTACAAGTAGCTTGTAGTATCTCCACCAAAGAGAGCTTATGTTGATAACAATTCCTTTGTTAAGAGGAAGATTGGGTATATTCATTTTATAGGAATGAGTTGATCCTCCCTGGTTGAGAGGGAGAGATAGACACATCATTCTTGTCTTCATGTAATGAAGAAAGAATGTTATGAATGTAGCTCACAAAAAGATAGAAAATAAATATAAACACCTTAGAATTCAGCCTCTTCGAGGGGGCAACCTCCTTTACATTACACAAATGAACAATTCTTGGATGATACAAATGACAAGACCTCCTTTCTATATATAGGAGTCTAAGGGGTCATAATATAATCAGAGCGACAAACAATAATAATGTAAGGCACAAATAAAACAATAGGGCTTCATGGGCACAATATAACAATTTGGGGATATATGGCACAACAATATATAAGGGGTTGTACTAGATAACAATAAGGGGTTACACACTAGTAGTAAGGGACCAAACATGCCCCTCTCTTCAAAAAAGTGTTGTCCTCAAAATGCTTGAGAGTTCTTGATGCTTTTGTATAAAATTCTTGTCCTCCCATGTGGAATCTTCAATGGGTAAGTTCTTCCACTTGATGAGATACTCTGAAATTGATCTATTTTGTAGCAGTCAGGTTCTTGTTTCTGTGACTGCTCTAGCTTCCAATATGATTTTTCCTTCCTCGTCAAGTTCTGGAAATATTGTTTGAATTGTGATCTTCTGCAACTTTTGAATGAGTGGCCACACTTCTTCATCCTTATTCTATTCATCCCTTGCTTCATTTATCCAATCTGGTTGGATACTAGAAATAGCACAAAACAATGCTTCACGTCCTCATCCTTTCTTGAGAGTGCATCTACAACAACATTTTTCTTCCCTTTTTTGTAAATGATTTCAAATTCATAACCCAACATATTTGTGACCCATTTTTTCGGTTCTTCTAAAGATAATATTTGTTCTAAAATGTATTTAATACTATCATGATCCATTTTTACCTTGAAGTGTCTTCCCATTAGGTAGGGTCAACATTTCTTATGTGCATGTAGTATTGCCAACACTTCCTTCTCATAATAGCTTTCTTGAGATGTAGCCGTAAAAATACCCAATCACCTATATCAAAACTTGTTTCATTGTGGTGTTGATATGCCTATTATTGCACTCGATTCTGCACCAAAGTGGCGTTATGCTTTAAAAGTTGGAGAATTTGTTGTTGAGGCTCAATGAGATCTTTCATTGCTTGAATATTTTTCTTCTCGATATGTTCTTCTATGTTAAGAGTTTGAGGAGTGGTAATTTCTGCCAATGCATTACAAGATATGGTCGGATTCATTTCTTGATGCTCGATGTGATCTTTCACTTCTTGAACATTTTTCTTCTTGATATGTCATTCTATCTTGAGAGTTTGAGGGGTGGTAATTCTTGCCAATGCTTTACAAGATATGGTCGGATTCATTTCTTCTTTCTTTGGGGTTGGTTCCTGGTGTATATCTTCTTCTTTTGATGTTTCTTGATCCTTTTCTTCCTCCTCTTCATAATCAATGTAAAATAATTTCTTCTCAACACATTTATGACCTTTAATGTATTTGTTATCACAGTTGTAACAAAGTCCTTTTGCGCTTTTTTCTTCCAATTATTGTGGTGTCAACCTTGTAGGTTATGGAAGGCTAGGAGAAACAACACTTCCATACTTATAGTTGCGAGGGGTAGAATTCCTTGTTGCCATAATTTTTCTTTCCACTTTTCTTGCCAACCTGAATGCCTTCTCCAATGAATCAGGTTCCCAAAGATGGACCTCATGTTGAATGTTATCCTTTAAAGTCTCTACAGAGACATCAATCCTCTGCTTCTATGGAATATCATTTTCCCTTATATTCAATTTTTGAAAGTCCTCAATTTTCTCTGCCATTGAACACTTTTGTTTGAGATTTATCAATTGGCTAAAGAAGGTGTTTCTCTTTGTATCCTCATGATGTGCTATCATTTCCTCTATGAAAATTGACCACGTAACAAGTGGTTTACGAAAAAAAAGCCCTTTATACCATAAAAATTGATTTGGTTGTAAATAATTAGATTCAATATGTACCTTTTGTAACAGTGGTACACCATGTAGATCAAAATATTTCTCCATCTGTAGTATCTAATTTACTGGATCCTTGCCATCAAACTTCCTCATCTTGCTTTTCCTTGATTTTAGGAGCTCGGTCTTGAAACGACTGTAACTCTATAATTTCGGATCTTTAAGTTCTAAAATTTCAGCTTGTAATATCCCTCTGAGTCCTATTTCTAACTCCATAAGTCTAATCACAATTGGATTCTCGAAGAAAGATTTATTCCCAATCTCCTGTGATGACCTAATTATATACTAGTTCAATAGAGTGAAATTGTACGAAGTTCCACATGTTGCTGTTTCAACCTTAGGTTCTGAAAACTATACCCAAACAAAATTCGGTCTGTCCTCTTTCTGTAACTTGTTACGAAATTTCAATCTGATGCTCAAAGAGAAAGTTATGACGATTTTCCCAAGATCACTTGTTTAGGATGTAATTAGGGAGTTTGCAAACACCCTAACTTCCTCAGATCATATATCCGAAAATATACTGACAAGACCTGAAATTCTGATTCAAGGTTTAGACTAATTTATTCTCAAATGGGTTTTGTTTTTAGCTTCTAAAACTTCGTAGTGAATTAGTTACAGCAAAAATTCCATGATGGCCTATTTTAGATGAAATTCTTAAGCTTGCGAAAACCCTAACTTCCTCAGATCATATCTCCAAAAATATTGTGAGACAATATCTAAAATTCAAACCCGAGGTTCACCAAGGTTTCTTCTCAAATGGGTTTTCTTTTTAGCTTCAGAAACATCGCAAAAAAAAATTATAGCAAAAATTCCACGCTGACCTATTTGGAGCAGCAAAAACTCTAGAATCCAAAGCATTGATACCCAATGTTATGAAACCAACTCACAAAAAGATAGAAAAGAAAGATAAACGCCTTAGAATTTAGCCTCTTTGAGGGGGAAACCTCGTTTACAATAAACAAATGAACAATTATTTTATGATAAAAATGACAAGACCTCCTTTCTATATATAGGAGTCTTAGGGGTCATAATATAATCAGAACCGACATAACAATCATAATGTAAGTACACAATAATAATAATAATGGGTTTCTATGGGGAAAAATAATAACAATATGGGGACTACATGGGCACAAAAATATAATAAGGGGGTTGTACTAATAACAATAAGGGGTTACACTAGTAGTATAGGGACCTAACAAAGAATGGAGGATTGGGTAAGCATTTGAGATTGGTTTTGATACACTTTGAGAATGAGGTAGGGCACCCAACAGGTAAGAGTAGTCGAAGAGGAAATTCCATGAGGATGTGTTAATCCAAGATGAGGAATGATCCTAGAAGTACATACCTTGAACATACGAATCGGGTATGTTCCTTGAGAGAAAATGATGAAGGCATCTATAAATCATTGTCTCCCAAGCATGGTACCCTATTCTTGTGGAGAGATAAAGCTATTAGTCAAGGCCTTACTATGCGACAATGTTAGTTGATATGATGAGATGCACTGATATAAGTTGAATAAATAACTTATGAGATGTATTACAAATCAAACTCTTCTTATGAGAATTTTCCAGTATGAGAATGTCCAAGTACCTTATATGGATTATGAATACCACCCTAGTTAAGAGAGAGCATTAAAAAGTGTAATTAGTTGTGGTCTTCATTATGTCTAAATTTAATTATGATTTGATGTATTTGATGAAAAGAGAAAAATAATTTTTTGAAGCATGGGTTTTGTTGTACCCTCATCATCCCCCATTCTTATTTCTTCATACAATAGAGGATATTAGTTCTTGTATGTATAAAGGGATTAAAAACTCTAAAAAAGCAAAATGGGATTCAAACGGAAAGCAAGGGTGAGGCATATCCAAGGAGAAATTTGAAAAAGATCAAGAGGAATGGTGCAAATAATAGCAGATTTTGAAGCCATTTTTTAGGAATAATATGAGCTCAAATACCAAATTGTACCCATTGTTGTAGCATTTTTTGGTTTTGATAAGATAGAATAAAATATTCAAAAAATAAAAAAAATATATATATATTTTGAAAAAATGTTAAGTTAGGATATGGACATAACAATAGTGAATAAAGTGTTAGTGAAAAAATCTTGATGATGATGTCCATACCAAAGAAAATGTTAGGTTAGAAAGAAAAGAAAACAAATAAACTCTGAAAGTGAGCAAGTCTAAATGCCACTACTATTGTTTCTACAAAATAATGGTTGTGTGCAGCTTGTCATAAATGCCACAACCCATGACAGTCAAATAGTTTAATCTTCGCTACTTCATGCTTTATATTTGATGTTATATTTAGAGAATAAAGATCTCGCCAAACTGTTTAATCTTAGCAGATCAGTAGTTAGGTAGAGAATAATAAGGTACTCATAAGTTTACTATGAGCCCTTGGATGTTATAAGATTAGAATTAGATAGTTTTCTTTTGTAAAATAAAAGGAAGGAAAAGGGTTTGCTAGATTAAATGCACCCGTTAAGTGAAAAAACAAATGATAGGATAAGCAAAGGGTAAGTAGAAGAAAGGTTGCAGAAGTTTCATGATTCATTGGAAAAATGTACATTTATCATGTTTTACCATATGTTTCTATTTCCATGATGCAATTACACAAAGCAAATGAAGGTGTACAAGATAAGCTAATTAACTTCCCATTCCTCTCCATTCATCCCTATATTCACTTATTTCCCCTTCCCACCTTCATACATTCATATCCATTCATTTTCCATAAAAAACCCCTTTTCCTAAGGTCAAAACCCTTTTTGCCTGGGAAAAGTGAAAACCCCATGTGTTATAGACATTTTTGGGCACTTAAACCCCAATCACAAATGTCCATAAACTAAGGACTCTTAAGTCCCTAAAAGGGTGGCTTCACTACCTAAAGGAACAAGGTCAACTGATTACATCATCTCCCAAAAGTTCTCCACTGAAAACTGCTCATAAATGGTCAAAACTGGACCATACTGAAAGCTCCATGTAGAGGGTGTAATGCATATCACCTTCCCAATGTACAGGGTGCAATGCATACTGTGTTTCTCCTCTGTAGGGTACGATGGTCGGGAATGGACAAATGGCAGGGACCAAAATGCGAGGTGGAAGATCATGGAATCTTCCATAAGCTTCCCCTCTCACACTTGCCACTCCATTTTCGACCAGGGATGAGTAAGA